>WNGS01093859.1:0-10692 GCA_020271785.1 Procambarus virginalis
CTGTACCGACCAGTCCAAGAGACTTGTTGCTAGAATCATATTCGTCTTGACCATGTCATTCCTTTCCCTTCCCTGTTCCAGGATAATGAGATAATGTTCACCTCTTTCCTTATAGTTAATCCTCCTCGTATCTGGGACCAGTGCCAGGAGTCACAAAGCCTCGACTTACGACATATACACCTTAGCTCGTTCACGACATCAAATTCTTCATTTAATAACAGTTTTACGAGGTCTGAAGGGCTAAGAGATCGTCCTCAACCAAGGTTTTCATTATCATCGAACTCACACAGCCCGTCTCTCAAGCGTTGTCACATCACTAAGCTTTTATTTATTTATTTATTTATTATGTAAGGCCGTGATGGCCTGGTCGACGACCGGGCCGCGGGACGCTAAGCCCCGGAAGCACCTCAAGGTACCTCAAGGTATACAAGAAGGTACATTGGGTTTGTGAGGTTGTGAGGGTTTGCTCTCATGGGGTTTACAATCTTGTAAAGCCACTATTACGCGCAGCATTTCGGGCAGTCATAAGTAAGTCATTATTAAAGAAGGCGCCACTATCCAGTCACTAAACTGATGTCCCAAACCTATCCTTACCTAACCAAAGAACCACGACAGAAAACGGGACATCGCGTCAATTTGCGAGTTGCAATGATTTTCAATACATATTTTTTGCCGTAGGGGATGTCATTATGCGATGTACTATTCCAGAGGACAAGTATGTACTGCGGAGTTGACATAAACCGTCAGTAGATACCGATAAAGCGGCCACACATTGGCCAAAATTTTGATATGATTAATGCAAGAGGATCAAGAGTTAATAAGATTACCTTGAATGGATTTTGGGATTTCCTCTGCTTCCCAAACCTGGTACCAGGCTTGACCTGTGATTATTAGTAGTTTTATTTACTACCTACCTGTCTACGTGCTGTTGGCTCCGGGGATCAATGTCCCGTGGCCCGTCCCCCTCCTGATTGAATGGGGCCAGATTCACAAAAGCACTTACGAACCTGTACATCTTTCTCAATCTTTGGCGGCTTTGTTTCCATTATTAAACAGTTAATGAGCTCCGAAGCACCAAAACGCTGTTTATAACAATAACAACAGTTGATTGGGAAGTTTTCATGCTTGTAAACTGTTTAATAATGTAACCAAAGCCGTCAAAGATTGAGGAAAGATGTACACGTTCGTAAGTGCTTGCGTAAGTTCTTTCGTGAATCTGGCCCCTGGTCAACCAGGCTGTTGGACGTAGCTGCTCGCAGCCTGGCATATGAATCACAGCCTGGTTACTCAGGTAGCCTTTGGAGGTGTTCATCAGGTTCTCTCTTGAGCACCATGAGAGATGGGTTCGTTATACACCGTATGTATAGAGGGTTATCTTGAGTTATCTTGAGACGATTTCGGGGCTATTTTAGTGTCCCCGCGGCCCGGTCCTCGACCAGGCCTCCACCCCCAGGAAGCAGCCCGTGACAGCTGGCTAACACCCAGGTACCTATTTTACTACTAGGTAACAGGGGCACAGGGTGAAAGAAACTCTGCCCATTGTTTCTCGCCGGCGCCTGGGATCGAACCCAGGACCACAGGATCACAAGTCCAACGTGCTGTCCGCTCGGCCGACCGGCTGCCCTGCCGGCTGCCCTGAGGAAGTGTGTTGAAAATTCTTGGGCCCTTCATGTTGATACAATTATCTTTCAGCTTCCCGATTGCACCTCAACTTTTCAACGGAGCAATTTTGCACTTTTGCCACGACTCTTGGTCTCATGAGGAGCTATTTCCGTGTTCAGATATGGAACTAGTCCCTCTAATAATTTCCAAATTTAAATTATTGTGTATCTCTCGCTTGCTCTCTAGAGAATACAGGTTTCAAATTTTAAGCGGTCTCAATAACTTACGACTTTATTGAGTGGATTCGAGCTGGTTGATACCTGGTTGATGGGGTTCTGGGAGTTCTTCTACTCCCCAAGCCCGGCCCGAGGCTAGGCTTGACTTGTGAGAGCTAGGTCCACCAGGTTGTTGCTCGGAGCGGCCCGCAGGCCCACATACCCACCACAGCCCGGCTGGTCCGGAACTTCTCTTAGAAAACAGTCCAGTTTTCTCTTGAAGATGTCCAGGGTTGTTCCGGCAATATTTCTTATAGTCGCTGACCTGTAAAAGACATTTACATATTCTCCTGGTCAGCAATTTCTCCAGCTTTGAATGGGGCTGTTATCATACAACACTATCTCACCCCATCTTGAGGTTATCTTGAGATGATTTCGGGGCTGAGCATCCCCGCAGTCCGGTCCTCGATCAGGCCTCCTTTTTGTTACACACCCCCAGGAAGCAGCCCGTTGCAGCTGTCTAACTTTCGGGTACCTATTTACTGCTAGGTAAACAGGGGCATCAGAGTGAAAGAAACTGCTCATTTGTTTCCGCCTCCACCGGGGATCGAACCCGGAACCTCAGGACTACGAATCCGAAGCGCTGTCCACTCAACTAACAGGCCCTTACAGAGCACTTGTTCCTTAAGTGTCATGATTGGTCTGGCACTTCTAGCTGGAAAGTGTCAACTTTTCTCTTGAATGCTTCATTAAGAAAGGCGGGGCTCAGGAGTCGAACAATGATCATATATAACCTATTTACATAAATACAGTTGAGATACCCTTTTAACCCTGTCGTAGCTCAGTCGATTAAGGCAGTGTCTGGGATGCTCCTGGACGCAGGTTCGAATCCTCGTCACGGCCCTTGTGGATTTGTACAGTTGAGATACGTACCCCACACACACACAAACTGTTATGGAGAGTTCCGTCAAGAACGTAACTCCTCATAAAACCAGTCAACGGAGAAGAATTACCACGAGTATAAATATGACACCAATATCGGATGGCAGTCACAAGCCCGTTCTCTCAAGTCGTCACTGGGTAACAAATACAACTATTTTATCTAACCAAGAAAATTATAAACCCAAGCAACCCACTTAGCCTATCGAGGCCGAGAAAAACCTCAAGATCACCCAGCTTTAATTTTAGTAATTAGTAATTCGTTACATAATTAACGAACAGGTCGATTCCTTTAAAAATACGGAATATCACGTGAGAGGAAAGGTTGATTTCGTTAAACAACGACTAAATTCGTTATTTAAAGATCGCTGCGTTGTTGAAACGTACAAAGCTGCGCTGAATGATACAACTGATAACGTAAACACAAAATAAGATTGGAACCTTCAGAGAGAAGCCTAACATGTTTTTAATTGGTTTAGAGTGGTGTGGGAAGGATTAAAATGGTGTGGCTGGGACGTGGATGGTGTGGCTGGGACGTGGATGGTGTGGCTGGGACGTGGATGGTGTGGCTGGGACGTGGATGGTGTGGCTGGGACGTGGATGGTGTGTAGCAGGGGCTCGGGATGGTGTGGCAAGGGCTAGGGGAGGTGTGACAGGCAAGCACTGCAGTACTGTCCAACTGTGGCAAGAAAATAGGTGACTGACAGCAAGGCCACCACTTAGTTTACACTAAGAAAACAGCCCCAAAGGCAGCCAAATTAACACAAGACTCGACCCCAATTGAAATTCACCAATTCATCCCCAATCTCCTTGGCGTAAAACAATTGGTATTTCGGGTCCTGATCGACATAAGTGGCTTCCTTTAAGATATGCAAGATAAGTACAACCAGAACAAGTATATATATAAATATATAAAAGTTTGCCAAGCAAGGAAGTATCAACAACCTAAATTGAAATTGAAATCAGTTTATTGAGGTAAAATACGCACAAAGGGATGAGGTAGCTCAAGCTATTCTCACCCCGTTCAGTACAACGTGTTCATACATATATAGACACACATCACAAACCATAAAAATACTGCCGAACATTCTAAACAACTAAAGGGAACTTGATAAACAGCATTCAAGGATACCTGATCAAGCGGGCTGTAATTCTTGCATCAGACTGCAAGCAGCGGCGTCTATAACAGCCTGGTTGACGAATTGGCTGTTGTGGTTTTAGATTGAGCTACTCTCAACAAAAAGATCCAAGTAGCACGGGCTATGGTGAGCCCGTAGTGGACTCGGATGAGTTGGCATTGTATGCTATAACCCGTTCTCTTGATTTGCCACTTCGTATAAAAATCTAACCCTTTACCCTAACCAAAAACGTATGAACCTAAGCAACCCACCTAACCCACGAATCCGAAGCATAGGCGTGAATATTTGTGAGCAGTTATCGTTAATAGGTTGTATTTCAAACGTTGGTTAAGATAACATAAAGTTGAGAGGACGGGTTAAATAATGTTCATCCCAAATCTTCGTTATCATACCTGAGTCACGCGCTCTCGACATCGGGAGACAATTGGAGATAGCGAGAGATAACAAGCGCGATAAGAGCGTGGGAGTAGGCGTGATGGCCAGCGACACACTGAGGCAAATCAGTTAATTATGTTGGCGACGTTGGACCCCGGTGATTGGTGGACTTTTAAAGGTTGGACTCCGTTGATTGGTGATCCCTGCTAGTTCAGGTTCGAATCCTGGTCGAATCAAATATATTATATATTATATATTATATATTATATATATATATACAGTATATATATATATATATATATATATATATATATATATATATAATGTATTAATACATATACAGATATGTATATGCACTCATACCCATCCAATGGGTGCCGGTGGATAGTTTACTCTTGCGTATACATTACCTAAGTAAACTTAGGATTTTTAGTTCAGATTTACGTAGTACATAAGGATGAATTCAATTCTTACACATTTCTTGATTATCTGTAATAGAATTATCTTTGAATTTTGAAATTGTTCTCACATTCAACCACACAGTGACGTAAGGTATGTGAGTAGCTCTCCTGACGGAGTTTATATTTGGTCACATCTACTTGACCAGAAGTACTTGTAGCCAAGGGAGCCGGTCGGCCGAGCGGACAGCACGCTGGACTTGTGATCCTGTGGTCCTGGGTTCGATCCCAGGCGCTGGCGAGAAACAATGGGCAGAGTTTCTTTCACCCTATGCCCCTGTTACCTAGTAGTAAAATAGGTACCTGGGTGTTAGTCAGCTGTCACGGGCTGCTTCCTGGGGAGGAGGCCTGGTCGAGGACCGGGCCGCGGGGACACTAAAAAGCCCCGAAATCATCTCAAGATAACCTCAAGAAGCCTAAACCCTAGCAGTAGTTATGTCTTAAGTCTGTTGACTTTATCAGATGACCCCGTAGATATGGGGTTCTTCCTGCAGTTATGATGTAGGACGATGGATGGAATTTATGATTCCATCCTGTCTGATGACTGATTGAATAACTAACGTGAAATTCACTTCGTCTGCGGTCGACTACATTTTATTTCAATCCTAGGTACATTGCTGCCCTCAGGCCGCTCGAAGGCTATCCAAAATGGTAATGAACTTCTTTAAGGGTCTTGAAAGGTGAATGGATTTAACAGTTTGACTTATGAATGATTTCCAACCGTTATTGTGGTCTTTATATGGCATGTTTATACTAGTGAGTTTACCTAGTTTAAGTGTAAGTATTCTCAGAGATTTACTCCCCATGCCGGCCAGGAAATAGACTTGTGTTGGCATAACTTGATCTAAAACGCTGTTGCATAGAACAACCCGGCAAGTCCGTTCCGGCAAGTCGGCAACCCGGCAAGTCCGTTGCAACAATACCACAATCCGCACAACCGGATTGTGGTGTTGTTACAACTGTTTCAGTACGGTCTAAAGTCTGTACCAGTATGTACATTATGACGTTGTTGTTGTTAAAGATTCGCTACCTGAAACAAAAAGTTCCAGGTAAAACGGGCTATGGTGAGCCCATCTACATTATGACTTTACAGTGACTTTATATACCTTCGTATCATATGTAAAACACTCAGTAGTGATCTAATTTTCGTTAGGTTGCCTAGATTTTTTTATCTCTATTAAATAATATACAGTATAAAGATCATTTATACATAAATTTACAAGGGGAATACTAAATTACATATAGTTTAAGTAATTCTCAGTTAATCAATGTTTCATATCATAAAGGACATGAGCCTTAAACCCCAATGTTATACTTGATTAACCTAGGCTACGATGGGTTAGTATAAGCTATGACAGGAGTCAGCTAGGCAATGATAAATTAGGCTAGGTTAAGTTTGGTTAGGAATCGGATAGGATAGGATAGATTTGGTTTATCTATAGAGTAGCAATGATATAGGGGTACCTACTTTTTCAGGCCTCAAACATTACTCTCTCTGGCAGCAAACAATGACCCTTACCTATCCTAATCACTCACTATCAAAACGCGTGTTCCATTGTCCGCATGCGTCACTGTTCTCAAGCCCTTGTGATACCAGAGTGGAAAGAATAATGGGATTTATGTGCTTGCCCAATGCTGACAGCCTTCATCGTTGAGACGTCTAATCCATTCCAACAAACATTGCAACGCCTAACTCAGCCACTCTGCTACACTTGGGAATCAGCCCCCATGAGGCAGGCAGAGTCCAGGAGATAGAGCTTCACATGTGATGCATCATGGGGGAAGGATGATAAAACTTAAAAAGTTAAAATTTCAAACTTTACCTAAATACAAATAATTCAAAACTAGGCTATTTGTATCATATAGCCTGAAGTTACAAATATTCTACATCACTATCCTCCATGGAGTCATCCTCCACATCCAGTTGACAACCAGTTACTTTCTCCATCGTCACCTCACCAGGTCAGCGCCGCCGTCGTCATCGCAGCTCAGCGCAGCGTCAGCGCCAATGTCATGGCGTCCACATGTATATTGTCCAGACTTACCTCACCCTCACCAGGTTGAACGATAGCAGATAAATCGTCCTGAGCAGTGTCGTCTGCACATTCCTTTTCTGCATTACCTTTATCATCCTGATCTAAGTTACCTTCACCGGCCTCATTCGCACTGGGATTCACTCCCACAGACGTTTCACTTACAGAGTTGTGGGTTACTTCATCTACCTCACCTGGCACTGCAGTATGTACAACAGTGGGTTCATTTCCTGAGACACTGTCCTCTATTAATGGCGGAAAGTCATGTTCACGAAAAATGTTGATCCGTTCTGATGCCTCCACCTGGCAGGCAGCAGCCATGTGACCAGTACGCCCACACTTAAAACAAGTTTGCAGTTGGCCATTGTATATAAATTTATATAATGACCTTCTACTGACATTGATGAAGGAATATTGCGATGAAGTTCCATCTTTACTGTTCTTGTTCCATTAAAACGCCCTTTCCCTGGTCCATAAGTATACTTATTGAAGCGAACATTGTCCACTTCCCATATTGTTGCAGTATGCGTATAATAGTTCCATTCAACATTTCAAATGGCGCATCCCTCACAGAAACGTATGTAAACGTTTTGCTCAAATTAATCACTTCTACTGATCCTTCCCATTAGGTAAACTTATAATTTCATCATCATACTTCTTGAGAAACTCTGAAACGCTACAGTTTTCAAATTTCAACACCACTCTGTCCCTGGCAGTGTTTGGTAACCAAATATTTTTCCGTCTTGATCTGTAACACATCGAAGATCGTCGTGGATACAAGGTCGGATCAACATGACAACTAAACTTGAGCCCTATGGACTCCTTCCGCTTGAGTGGAGGTGTGTAGGAGCCATGATAGCACTTATACCACCCCCAGCGCGACTTATCCAGCCATCCGTTAACACGCCGGCTCCCGGCGACGACAAACACGTCCACCACACCAGACGCTAGTAGCAGAGCGAACCAAACACGTCTGCTCACCACCACGTCCACGACGAGACTCCTTTTAATGTAATCTATTCTCAAATTTTGTAAAACTTTAACTGAAAATAAGTATAACATTCAGGGGTTTTTTAAAGATCATATTCTGTACTATTGGAAAAAACTTGTTCACTACGAATTGCAATGTATAATTGTCTTGTAAACCTTTTATATAATTTAATTTATACTTGTATTTCTTAAATAAAGATAAAAAAAAAATATATAATCATCTTTAACAATAATCCGCTACAGTTAACAGGTTTTAAAACCTGCATTTCTTGGACTCACTAGGCACACGCACTACCTACTCAACCATGATGAGCTGAAAAGTATATGAATAACAAGTACTACCAGACTTACTTGGTGCCTTCCAAATCCAAGCGATTCTGGTATGCTTTTGGTTGATATATATATATATATATATATATAATATATATATATATATATATATATATATAGCTATATATATATATATATATATATATAAACATGGAAAAGCGTCCGGAACCCAAGCGGTGAAAGTTAAATATGAGGACGCCTAACCGGTCGACATTTGAATATTGGCAAATATTTCCTAAATCATCATTGTTCATGCAAATTATAATAATGTTATCTGTATATTCTACTATCCGCAAACTTGAGCCAAATTAGATGTTTAGCATGACTAAATAGTGTGGCTTATGCTTATGTGTTACAATGGTTGAGGGGGTCAAGAATTTATCCACCCCAAGCCTGTTAACTGTAATTTATCATGATATTGAAACTGAACATTTGAGTTTATATAGGTAATGTTTAAATAACGCTAAATAGTGTAATGTTTATGATGAAATTACCAGGTAGAACATAAACAACTTAAGCATAGAAAATATATGTAGCTGAATAAATATACAATTGTAAAGCGAATATTTACCAAAGACACGGGAAGAAATAGAATACAATTAAGTGTTTTTGTATTATTATTAATTAAGTGGTGAAAGGAGTAGAAAGTAGCCGCCATTGTACAATTTTCAGTGGTAGTAACTGACAACTTAGTTGCAGTAGAATAGATAGTAACAGTGATTAGTAGTTCAGATAACTTATTTTCAAAATGTGCAAGAACGAGCCTAGTATAATTATAATCTAAATGGGTAAATAAGCAACTTTACATACAAAAATAGGCTACGTATTTATTCTTGATTAATGTTAAAACTAAGAATTTTCTCGCTCGTCGCTATTGGCATGTTTTACTGAGCTATCAACAGGTTCAACATCATTACCAGAGTGTTGAAGACGATCATTGCAGCGTCAACAACATTCATCATGAGAGGAGCATCTGCCGGGGGTGAGCCAGCTGGTGACGCCACCACACCTGTTGGATGTTGGGCCCATTGACAACACCGAACCTGTGGTGTAGGGCCCATTGGCAACACCGAACCTGTGGTGTAGGGCCCATTGGCAACACCGAGCCTGTGGTGTAGGGCCCATTGACAACACCGAACCTGTGGTGTAGGGCCCATTGACAACACCGAACCTGTGGTGTAGGGCCCATTGACAACACCGAACCTGTGGTGTAGGGCCCATTGGCAACACCGAACCTGTGGTGTAGGGCCCATTGGCAACACCGAACCTGTGGTGTAGGGCCCATTGACAACACCAAACCTAATGAATGGTGGACCCATTGTCAGCACCAACCTGATGGATGGTGGGCCCATTAATGGGCCCATACCTGCTGGTTAGTGGGCCCATTAGCAACAACAAACCTGCTGCATGGTGGTCCCGCCGACATCCCCATACCCACCCCGGAGATATTATATTGTATTTTCTTAAATAAAGATAAAAAAAACTGTGGCCCCATTGTTAAGACCAAAATACGTAGTAAATGATCTTCCACTGCCAGCTATGATTAAAGCCCCACGTGTCTCCCAAGGCGGTGTGGAGAGCTGACAAGTGCACCACCTCCAGCGTGGTTCAACACCCCGCCAATGATGCCTGCTGGGAAGACCACTTAGAAGCCACGTAATATCCTCTTAACAGCTTACTGGAAGCTGCAGACCCCAAGCGTCTCCAGTCACTACCTTCCCAAGTTACCCCCAGCGGCCACCACAAGCTGCTATATACATTAAGGCTTCTCAATTCGTTGGATTCCGGCGATAAACGCGAGCGTGATTGTTATAACATCCATAATCTGTTGGACCAAGCTCTCACAAGTCAAGCCTGGCCTCAGGCCGGGCTTAGGGAGTAGAACTCCCAGAACCCCATCAAGAAGGTGGCCATCAACCTGCGGAAATGTATTCGTGTATAGTATTCAAAGTCTATATATGTGTTGTTAGATGCCATTGCGGACGCTGTGTGTGTATGAAACTTAAGCTGTATTTAGTGTATCCGTGCTTACGGGATTGATCTCCAGCTCCCGGGCCCCGCCACACGTACTAATCATCCAGTATGATCCCCAAAGATCCTAACTACTTCGACTCAATGGGGTTCTAACTACTTAATTCCCTAATCCACGCACAAGAAATTCTCCTTACATCCCCTTGACGACTTCAACCACACTATATTTTCCCTTGTATTTATATCAGTGATCATGAGTGAATTTCACATTTTTCCACAGCTCTTGTGATGTAGGAATGAATGAATTAAAATGAGGTGTCACTTACCGTCAATTTGTCCACTGGAGCAATGTTGAATGAAATGTTGGTGAGAGGTGAGGGAGGGGCGTCCCTGCTCCCTCACAGCTAGGGAGGAGCGCCCCTGTTCCCTCACATCCAAGGAGGATGTCCCTGCTCTCACACAGCCAAGGAGGGCGTCCCTGCCCCTTCACCGTCAGGCAGGAGCGTCCCTGCCCCTTCACAGCCAGGCAGGAGCGTCCCTGCCCCTTCTCAGCCAGACAGGAGCGTCCTGCCCCTTCTCAGCCAGGCAGGAGCGTCCTTGCCCCTTCACAGCCAGGGAGGGGCGTCCCTGTTCCCCTCAC
>WNGS01093876.1:0-10121 GCA_020271785.1 Procambarus virginalis
GTTTTAATTTTATATAAGCATAGAACAACCTTGGATCCTTCTTTATGTTTACACAAGTTTTATTATGTATTTTTTTTTAGCTGATCTGATTTCCCTGGTGTTTGAATTAACGACCTTCTATATATCTATATACTGTATATTCTATATATCTCATAAGCAATGTTGTTCATTGTGGATTTTACCTTCTCTCTAGGTTCTACTTAAATAAATATTTTTTTTACTGCCTTTGTCATCCATCTAGTTCCTTTTTTTTTCCTTCTTGGCACATACTTTTCAATGCATTCAATGATGATCTTTTTTTAATTTTCCCAGTATGCTTCCATGCCATGATCATTACAAGCTCCCTCCAGGAGGTGTTTTGCAATTCCTCTCTCATTCTTTGATAGTCCCCTCGAGGGTAATCCATTAGGTCATCATCCTGAACCTATGAACATGGTTCCTATAATTGTAAGCTATCTTAGAATATTGTGATCATACAAAGGGGTGAGTTTTCCCCCTACCTGAATTTGATTGATCGTGGCCTCTTCTGATGTTATCACAAGATCTAGAATACTGTTTCCTGGAGTGAGCTCTTCCACATAGTATGTGAGAAAGGAGTTCTGTACCAGGTCAAGAAACTGTTCTGCTTATGATGTTACATTTACCCAATCTGTTGTCTCAAGGTTGAAGTCCCATATTATAAGGGTTTGGGTTTCTGATGATTCCCTGATCACTTTATGCAGTTCAGAAAGCTTCCTCTGCTGCTGTTGTTGTTGTCAGCTATATAGCATACTCCTACTGTCAGTTTGCTATCATTTCATGCTAGTATGTTGCACTATATAGATCCTGAGGATCCCATTGTGTTTAATTCCTCATTGTTGGTTGTATTCAAGTCCTTTTTTTACATACACCATAACCCCACCTGCTCTAGTAATGTCATTTCTGAATGGTGGATAATATTCTTGGAGATGGAATTCCCCAACAATAATGTTCTCTTGTCCCCATGTTTCCCTGATGCCAACGATCTTGGGATTCTCAGCCTCCATGTATGCTTACAATGCATCAAATTTATTTGATGCATTGGTCCTTTGGTTGTGGATGCTTGCTTGGTTCAGCTGGGGTTTCTAGCATGCTTTGTCTGGTGGTTTTCCGCCACTACTTTTGTGCCGCCAGTTCTGCTTCTGTGGGCGCTTTGTGGGTTATTCCAGTTTCCTGGGTTCCTGTTCCACGGTTCGTGTGTAAGCATGCCATCCCTAGTGTTCGTTTGGTCTAGCCAGCCTGCAGACTACCCTCGTGCTAATGATTTTCATGTGTATGCTGCTTTGCCGACTATTTTCGATCATATCTTGGGCGATTTTGGGCTCAAGGGTTTTGTTGGGTAACTGGGTCTTGGCAACTTAGTATTATGTCACCATCCCTGCTTGCTCAATGGCCTTGTTTGCCCTGGGTGTTTCGTGTCAGGGTCTCACCTTTGAGTTGATACCTGTGGTGCTATCACCTCCCTGGTACATCCCCTGTTTTCTTGTTCCGTGGGTAGTTAGCTTTAGGAAGTCAACGGGGCTCCCTACAGAAAAACCAGCATTGATTGTAATGAGACGCTAGTTCTGAGTGAGTTCCGGAGGCTCCCTGACACCTTCCCATCCTCCAGTCAGCAGTTTGCATCATTCTAGAACTGATCAGTCTAGGCTGGGCCAGCACCCGCCTTCCCCCCAGCAAGGGTGGAGGTGGAGTTAACTAGTGGGGGGGCTGGTTTGAAGAAGTTTTGATTGTTTGTTTTATGTTTGGTGGAGTTCTTTGGACATTTAGTTGGCTGAGGTCTTTTGTTAAGCCATGCAGTGGTTTGTTTTGATTCGCCTACCTTTCTTGGTGCGTTCCCTGGTCACTGGCAAGATGATAAAACATTAAATGTAAGGTGTTCGTGGGCCATTGTTCCCTGCGCCTCTCTGAGGGAGCCAGGTTCTGCTTGTGGTCCCCAATAAGCACCAAGAACTCTGTGACAATGACACTCGAGTAGGATGCCACTTAAATCAGTAAGATAGCTTCAGGGAGCCTCCAAGGCTCACCCAGAAACTAGTGATTCATTACATTCAATACAGGTTATTTGCACACTATAATGAATCACAAACATTGTGTGTTGATAGTTTATATACACAGAACAAGATTCTAAGGTCAGCCTCATGCTGATAGCTGTTGGTAGGAGCTGCCATAATTATTTCTATGTCTCTGATTGTTTTTTCCCTTTTTTTTTGAGTAATATGTAATATTACTCAATATTGTGTAATTTGAGGAATTTATATAGTAAATGTGTTGAGCATCGTTATGCTCAAAATATGGTACTGTACTTATATCTAGTAATACGTAAATTATATATTTTTATATAAATACAACAGTGTTTTGCTGTTATTAGACTATATACACAATTATATAAATTTATCTATATTTTTTATGAAACCACTCGGTAATTCTGGGGTGTGTGATAATGAAATCTTAGCACAGTATAGAAGACCACACTATAACCAGCTGACTCCAGCAGCCGACGTCATGTGATGGGGTAAAATACCCAGAAATACACTACATACATCGCTATTATCACTTCGTACACTGCTATTATTATCAGATTCCTGTCACTAAATCATGAATATAAATCATTTTCCACAAGATTATTTTCTAAAGAAATACGTTGTATGATACGTAGATTCACAAACCTCTGCTGTGTGTTGTGAATGTCTACCTCCTGCTGTGAACATCATAATTAGCATTGTGTTCACTGATATCTGAACCTTGTACATAATTTTGATTACACTCGGGATCATCTATGACACTATCAACACAAAATTATTGCTGTTACTTATTTTATTCGTCATTATCCGCAGACAGTACAAAGAGTGGCAGTCACTAACCATTGAGAAACATTCCAGGCCTATCTGGTGAAAGAGGCAGAACCATAGAAAACAGCTCAGGCTTAGATAACAGGTCCAAAAACCCAAGCTGGGCTGGCCAAAAAAATAGCTAACAGGAGAACTTTGCCAGAGGACATCCCCATTCTGGAAAACCTAGAGCCAAAGCTGAACTAGAAGGAAAACACAAAATCAAAGAACTTCCACTGACACCTGTCCTGCTGTAAGGCATCCACCTCAAGAATCTTGTCATCAGGGGATGAAACTACTAAACTGCAGGCTACTGGTTCCATGCCAATAGGAAAAGATCCACCTCTGGGGGCCTTTCTTGTTAGGGTGATCTACGATCTCCAGTTCCTTGCTCCTCTTTAGAGGGAAAGCCAGGTTTGGTCTAGGTTTATTTGTCTGTGTGGATTAAATTATGTGGAGCTCACCAAGTAGCAAGTACCAAGGAGCCACCATAGAAGCCTCTTGCAGAAGCAACCAATCATAGATATCATGGTGAAACTTGTTTAAATTTCCATATTGACCATAAAATGTCAAACGTTGCTCAGACTGTTTCTCCCCTGATAATGACTTTGCATTTCACCTTTATTTGTGTTCATTTATATCTACAGGTATTAAAATTTATAAAACACAGCCCAGCTCATAGCATTTACCTTCCTCATTTGGTCTGACTGCCAGTGCACAATTAGCTGACAGAGAATGTGACATCCTGCATTATATGCATTTCTGGGTTATATATAAGTCATACTATACTTCTATCACAAGTTCTATATTGCATGGCTTATTTCAGTCAAACAGTGTAAATCAATGTACATTTTCTTGTGTTTCTATATGACAAGTTTCATCCAGTATTGTGTGGGTTGCATATACTGTACTACTATTATAAGTTGTATATTGCATAATTTCATTCAAACATTGTAAATCAATGTGCATTTTCTTGTGTTTCTATATGGCAAGTTGCATCCAGCATTGTCAAGTCCACCACCTTACACTTTGCTGGAATGCCAAGGCCTTGATTTTTCTGTATTTATGATGAATAATATGAAATTGATCATCTTAGTGCTAAATAACACAAGCATCTGATAGAACAATGGCACAGAGAAATTATTATTTCTCAAATTTTCTACTATTTTGAGATAAAACTGATTTAATTGAATGATGTTAATCATTCCCATCATCTATGATTTGCCTTTGTTATGCAGATGCTGTTTCTTACCTGCACATCAAATATTAACTTTTTCACATTGTCACTGCTTTATGTGCTTGCTAGTGTTAAATTAATGAAAAATAAACACATAGGCTGTCTTTGACCCTTTGACAGCGGTTATCTTCATATGTTAATTTACGGGATAATGTGGTTATCGTCATATGACAATTTAAATCATTATTGTCTGGGTTTTATGATGCAAATCAGAATATAATAGCTGCTTGTGGATATAATAGAGTTTATTCACAATTGACTTGAGAATGGTCCAGAACGAACCGAAACGTCGTCGTCCCTTCACCTTCTAGTGTGTGGTCTGGTCAACATACTTTAGCCACGTTATTGTGACTCATCGCCTGCATAATAGAGTTTACCTTGACCCATGAAAAAATACTGCTGTTATTTCATGGTTACATTACAATGTGAATGTGGTTATCATCATGAATGTTTCTAGGTGAATGCAGTTATTGTATAAAATTCCATCATAATTACAGCATATGTATACCAATGATGTTCATATGGTTTTCACAACTCTGTATGGTTGTAATGAGGTATACCAGGTAAACTAAGTCATCCAGTGAACCATTATCATGCTTTACATCTACAGTACTAGCAGTCTGTTGTCACCTGTGGGTGGCATACTAGCAGTCTGTTGTCACCTGTGGGTGGCATACTAGCAGTCTGTTGTCACCTGTGGGTGGCATACTAGCAGTCTGTTGTCACCTGTGGGTGGCATACTAGCAGTCTGTTGTCACCTGTGGGTGGCATACTAGCAGTCTGTTGTCACCTGTGGGTGGCATACTAGCAGTCTGTTGTCACCTGTGGGTGGCATACTAGCAGTCTGTTGTCACCTGTGGGTGGCATACTAGCAGTCTGTTGTCACCTGTGGGTGGCATACTAGCAGTCTGTTGTCACCTGTGGGTGGCATACTGTCAATCTGTTGTCAACTGTGGGTGGCACACTGGTGGCTTATATGCCTTTGTTTCAATTATGCTCGCCCATATGGTGCCAATTAGGTAATATGTCATCTCCCAGAGCCCAACACTCTGTATATTATGTTTATATGCTTTTTGTTACTCTATATAGTTATAATGAAGTATACCAAGTAAACCAATCATCAGTTGAAACATTATCAAGCATTATGTGAATTATGTGATTTATCAAATTATTCAACTTATATAATTTTGTGAATAAAGAAAAGCAAGTGATAAACAATCAGTGCAACATTCGAGGAGAACACGGGCGTTGTGTCTCGCATACCTCGGTGTCAGCAAAGTCAGGCATCATGTGATGAGACGTCAGACCACAGGAACTGCACAATCATTCAGAGCACTTCCACCCAGTAAAAATTTAAATATTCACTTTTTCCATGTTTTTCTTACATTTTGCATACAAATTAATAATTCTATAATGAAAAATACTTTATTGACATTTTTTAATTTTTTGTGCATAGGCAAGAATGACCAATTTTCTATAGTCACTGCCCAAGGGTTAAAATACTCATATATCAGAAATTTGGTACTTGACAACTAAATGTTTTCTGGACTGGACCATGAAGGTGCATCTTTGTGTTGATTGATGAAGATTAAGCCACATAAGAGGTGGCATGGGCATGAATAGCCCATAAATCTTTGTCATTTTAATGTGCAAGTTATACAAGTTGAGCACATTGTGTGAGATGTACTGATATAACATGAACTAAATTAAGTGCATAAAGGAGAGGCATTTTGAAATTGGAGCCTTATTGTTTCTTTATGGTAATGTTCATGGCACTGAGCCTGAATGACCAGTGCTAGATTTCTGCAACATTTAGAGACCAATATTCATACCTTCGTTATTTAGTGCAACTGTTATTTTGAGGTCAGGACTTTAAAATATGCTCTGTAGCAATAGGCAGGGAACTGTTGGGTCAAGGAGCGCTAACCAGAACTTGATTTTAACCAGTCATCATATTATTAAGCTTAATTGCTAAAATAAGCATTAGTTCATAATATTTTGTTCATAATTAGCAATATATTATTACAGTGTAAGTACTGTAGATATCCAAGGGGGGCATTGTGTAAGTTCACATACATGATGCATAAGATAGAGTAAGCCAAACCTCTCCTCACTTTTATCCTAAACAGGGCAGAGATCAATTTGCCTTGCTGTTTTTCAATCTCCACTAGAGACATTAAATAATGAATTTTATAATATATGAAGCATATTTTAAAAAATCTATTTGCATTCTGGTAATTAAGTAGCCTAAGTATGGTACAGTACAGTACTTATCAGAGTATAAATGGCATTCTCTCAATATTTTTCATATACAGTATTAAAAAACTAATGTTTTATCTCTTAAGAGAGACAGGGTAGGCAAAGTGATATCTACCTTGTTGAGGATGACGGACAACCACAATTAATGTCAAGCGTTTCAAGTGAAGCACTTCTCTTAATAAACAGTGTTACACCGAAAGTGATTTAAGATTTTGACGGCTTGCTAAATACTATTTCATAAAGCTAATTAATAAATATTGTGCGTTGTTGTACATTTCATTTTAAAAGTAATTGAGCTGCTAAATATGTTGAAATACTGTCTTTAATACTCCTACATCTACGTTGATAGTTCAGACATCGTCAGTCTTTAACATTTATTGTTATAGACTTGTGATTCCCATGATCACTACGATGGTAACCATGCCTTGATCATCGTTCCAACCGAAGGAATACATACACATGGTTCCAGGGTGGCCACTAACACTGTAGAGGGTAATGGGCATAATGCATCATTCTGATTCAATCACTGACTCAGACATGGGAGAGGGGGAAGTAGGTCTAAAGAAACATTCTGGGTTTACATCAAACTCCCCTGTATAATATAGTCCAATGGGTCATTTTATGGGGATCTCTCTCTCTTCTACATATGAATAAACAAGCATATAAATATACAATTTAAATATTTTCTATATTTTCCATGTCCTTCAGTAATAAGACCGAATAGCAATAAATTCTGAAGTCCCTTTAAATCCCTCAATTAAAATCTTTCTTTTTCATAACTTTACAATACAAAAGAATGAAGCCAAGAATACTGACAGCTTGTTTTTGACACTACTGTGTAGAGAGCACACTGCACAGAAAGAGCTTGAAATGTAACCTCAGGGAAAAGCAAAAATAAAGTAAAAGACACAATTATATCCATACTGCAGATAAAAAATTATGATTTTCTAATTATCTAATTAAAAAATTGAAATTAATATATTAACAATCAATTTTAGCTGGTTATTGCATTTTCCAGCAGTAAGGTTAAAATGTGTGTATCATAGTTTGATTAAGGTACATTCTATCATCTCCTAAAGACTAAATGTTTTACTTCTTGTTTCAATGTTTGTTTGGGTTCACATTCGCTCAACCTTCTGCACGTAACCAAACTTCAAAACACAAGCCGAACTGTTATGTATTCCATTCACTTACAGTACTTCCATAATTCAAATATCATGCAGTGTATAAAAAGTTATTGCATTTCATGAGAGGCAAAAATGTTAAAGCCTGAGTTAGAGGGAAAAATGCCGTCGGTATTCCTTGAGAAAGTTAATATGACAATGTAATGTTTATGGGCGGAAGAGAAAAGATGATCACTAGTTATGTCACCAATTTACAATCTTTGATCATATTAACAAAATAGATAGTCTCATTATGCCAAGACCAAAATATGATAATGACCTGACATATTGATGACATGGTCATGGTAAAACAAAAGGCAATGATGTGAACTTATTAAGACATGAAACGGGCATATCACGAGTTGCTAACTTTGAACAAATATGTGATCACCATATTATCACAAAATCTATTCATATGGGGGAGGGGAGGAATCGAGCTTGTTTAGTTTAACAGGGAAGTTGAAATTGGGGGTTAACATTCACATGTATAAGAATCGAGTTAACTTTGTATCTGCAGGAAAGGAGAATTTTGCAGTGGGATAAAAAAGCATCACTGATAGTAAAATGATGATGAACTGTAGAGACTATCCTTGACAAAAAAGATGATGACTATTTTTTAGCCCACGCAAAGAAAACTCTGAGATCAAGTTATGACAAAAAAAAGGCTACCACGTTAGGGCATATCATATCCAAAGAGGAGAAAGTCGAGAAGATATGTCCTGAGGAAGCGTAGCTTGTCCCCAGAAGCGAGATGTTTCAGGTACTCCTGGCGAAATTCAGCTGCATGGAAAGGTCGATCTGGTGGAGGAAATCTCTCTGAGAACTCCTCAGCCCCCAGCCAGTAGAGAGTAGCATTCATCTCCTGCTGTAGGTTCTCATACCTTCCTATAGCATCATACTGCAAAGACAAGTCTCAGGTTATCAGGAGGAAATAATAGTGGGATTACCTTTTATATAAATACAGTACTGTACTGTTAGTATAGATAATGTTAATTGTTGTGTGTGCCAGAATAATCCTCCATTTTGTGGTCATAACAGTAATGTTACCCATACATATAGAATAGTTTTCAGAGATATCTTGGTAAATATCTCATAATTAGTGCTTCCATAATAGTATGCTATGAGCTAATGAGTATATGCATCAATGGATTAGGTGGATCAGTGTAGGTTCATACGTTTATAAGCATACAGATTAAATGCTTGTTATATTGTGAAATGTGCTAAAATTAGTTAAAATATGTTTCATGATATACAGGAGTACACCCATATAAAACATTATATAGAGTATTATACAGTACAGTATATGAAACAACACTATACTCATACAGAACATCCTGTATATTGTTTAATAATAGTAAAGTTCATTTGCAGATGATAAAGATCCAGGATGGACTGAAACACTGTCATTTCTCCTTTACCTGATATGTGGTTTGGTCACCAAAAGTTTGTTTCATAAATGGGGGAATGACTACTGTACATTATTGATTTACTATGAAGATGGATTGCATATAGAACCACTACCAACCACTGCCCTCCAGCATCTAAACTGAGGATTTTGGTGAATAGAATTTGGTTTATTCTCAGCTCACAATCAGGAATCCCAGGCTTGAATCCTGGGTGGGACAGAAATGTGTGGGTATGTTTCCCTTCACCTAATGCCTCTGTTCACCTAGCTGTAAATATGTACCCAGGAGTTTGTCAACTATTGTGGGATTGCATCCTGGAGAAGGTCAGTAGTTCTACCCTAGGGGACTTTGAAATTAGCATCAAGGACATATATTTAAAGATGGCATATCCCCAATTAAAGTAATTAATAACTGAACTGTATATAAGCACCTTATTTGACTATTTGCTAATTGTCATCAGTTTCATTTCACATGCAGGCTTGGCTCTGTGCAAGACACAACAAGACTCTAATGCTTAAGGAAGTAACTTGATGCATCAAAACAGTAAAGTAATTGTTATGAATTCACTGACATTCATCGACATTCACAACCAAAGAGTTAAGGTGTTGCACAGCATTTGGGTAGGTCATTGATGTATTTAAGAAAGTGAACTGGACCAGGAAAACTAACCTGTGGAACACCAATATTAATTAGCAGTGTGGGATAAGTAGCATCATTTACAGAGTCATACTGGTGCCCATCACTGAGGTATTACCAATTGCCATGTAAAATGTAAAAAATTAACACCAGTTAAGTCTATTTATTGACCTTTGAAAAAGTTTTTGACATTGTTAATCATAATAACCATCTTCTTAAATTTTATCCCCAAAGACTTGTGGTTATTATGGTTTACAGTGTCAAAGATTTTAAGAAGGTTAACTGATGGTCCTATTGGGTACTCATTTTGGTCAAGAGCTGAGTGCTCTAAGTCAAGTATACTGTATTTTTAGAACATCCACCCACCCACCCGTCATCATCTGCACCAAATGAATACCTTCTGAATGGATGACAAGGTGTGTAAGGTTTGACCATCACTAACCACCTACAGTATTACCATCAACACCCACCACCACCTTTTCCAATTACCACTACCCCTTCCATCCCTCCCACATCCCTATACCCACCTGGACAGCACAGGGGGCACACAGTTCCACCATGGGACGCCAGTGTT
>WNGS01093900.1:0-12451 GCA_020271785.1 Procambarus virginalis
TTAGAATGTTGGTTGGATCAACACCGTCCTGTGAGTAGTGTACCCCCAGCTGACAGCAACAAGTTTACACTCGTTGCCTGGTGCATCCAGTATAAATCTATAATAAAAAGTCAGCTCCAATAAGAATACCTACATCGTTGAGACAGTCTGTATTTATTTTATGATCTGCTAGCCTAATACCGCTGCGTTTAAGAAATTTGACTGTTTGAGCAAGACCTGTACATGTAAATCTGAGGGGATCTTGTCAACGACTATGGCTTGAATTGGGCTGGTGCAGCCTCCTAAACGTACCAAGACTTTAACAACCTGGTAGTCACGAGGTCCACTATTGGTTAGGAATCCAGAGATATTCAAATTCACTCGAGCAATAGGCTTCAGTTTCAACTGATCACTAGCTGTTGAGAAAAAAGGTTTTCTGCGAACCTTGGTCAAAGAGACCACGAGTGGAAATCTTGGATCCCTTATTAATTATTTTAATTGAGCTGTTGGTAACGTAGTTGTGTTAGTCGACTCTGTTGCAAGTACACTTATGTCTGATGCACTTTGCATACTGTACAGAAGTAGAATTTTAGTCTTCTTATGAGGATTGGTTGATCTTGATTGATCACTACCACACAAGGAATAATGGTGTCTACCCTTGTGGCACTTGTTGCACATACGTAAGGAACAGTACAGCTATTGGGTCATGAGGACCCGTGCACCTTGTGCATCTGTGTAACTCTTGCAAACGATGAATTCGGGTGTTATGGTCTGGATAAGTACTACACTTATAAATAAGATGTTCATTATTGCAGAACAAACACTTCTTCACTGTAGGAGAAGTCGTAGGAGTGGTGCTCACTATGGGGTTTATAGGGTTCACTGTGTACGTACCTACATTTCCAGATTTCCATTTCGGAGATGATTTATTGAGATCTCGTTTTACTACAGTAGTTGCAGTACGTTGGGTTTATGATGAGAGTTAGTAAGAGAAGTTTGAAACACTCTTCCCATCTTGGTTGGCTCTTTGTCTTTCGACTAGGGTATGTAAACCTTCTGTAATTTCATTCATAGACAGAGAGGTTTTATTGTACATAGTACACAATTTATCTAAAGTCTCTCTCGGTAATTGCGCCTTACAACTACCTTTGTCATCCATTCAGCAGTCTGAATTTGGACTTTAAGGCTTAAGGCCTTGAGTAAAGACTCTAGCTCTAGTCTGAAAGTTTGGAGAGAATCTGTAGAATTATTAGCAGATGGTAAATCCAGCAATTTTTGGACTAAGATAGTAACAGTTCTTTCCTTGTTATCGTAGTTGCTCTTAAGCAATTGAACAGCTATCGTAACCATCACTGGTCAGTGTTATGTTAGATATTACCTTCAAGGCTTCATTTCGTAACAAGCCTTGTAAATAAGTGAACTGGTTGTTTGAGGATGTTAGCTTTAGAGTCTACTGCATCTACGAATTTACTCCAGAAATCATCCCAACTCTCATTCTCGTTACCAGAGAATGTGGGTATATTGATCTGAGGTAATTTGACATCAGGATCTGGATGTGCAGTAGACGCTGTTGTTAATTTGTTTTTAGCAATTTGCCTTTTGAAGGGTTGAAGTTTAGCCTGTACATCATCTTCGTACTGGGCTAAATCATTTACAATGTCCTCAAGTTCAGTTTCACCTATTGAGGTTTGGTAAAGTTCTGTCAAGTACAGATTCATATGCTGTTTAATATGCTCGAATTGCCTTCAGCAACTTGAAGTAAGTCTTCTAATTCAATGTAGTCAACAGGTGACTGTTGTGACAGATTTTGACATTTGGTAATCTGTCGGGTCAAGTGACCTTTCAGACCGGTAAGGGTCCTTTTCATTTTGTCAGCCGTTTCCATCTTGGTGGGTAAGGGCTGGTCTGATAGTAAATAGTTGTTACTGATGTAACTGGGATATTGGCTCATTCAATGGAGCTCAATACTAATATAATAGCCTAATGTATTTGAATAGACTATACTACCTCGTTTAGAGGTTAATTTGCCTACCTAACAATAGATAGCTAATATTTTTGAGTAGCATTCGAATGCCACTATTGGATTTTCGTCCGGTTAGCTCATCAATTATCACCATTCGATCCAACAGTGAACATTCGGCAGTACTCAAAAAAATAATAATACACGAATAATACTCCCTACTCAAATCTCTCAATATGTTAGATATTAAGTCACTGCACATTCTCTCATGTGTATTATACATATATAAAACGCTGAACTGTAATGCCAATCCTGACCTCAAAAGCTTCATTGAAAGCTGTAACAGAACCCATGAGCACCACACCAGAAATAAATACAGTTTTGATATTCCAAGAGTACGACTTAACCAAACTAGAAATGCTCTACAAATCAAGGGACCCAGAATGTGGAATGACCTTCCCAACCATGTTAAAGACTGTACCTCTCTCAACCAGTTTAAGATTAAAACTAAACACTACCTGATAAACTCCCTGTAACCTACCTTACCCCTCTATTGTCAACCCATGTCTTATTTTTTTTTTTTATTCAACGCTGTTTGTCTACATATTGTATTTGTGCTGCTTTTCAGTCATGTTCCCCCCTTTTTTTGTACCTTTATTTGTATCTGTTCTCAAAACATTTTATTCTTTTTGTTCAATTAGTATTAAGTTTTAGATATTAATGTTTTCTTGCCCGAAACGCATTGCGTAATAGTGGCTTTAGGCATTGTATGTACTAGCTCTATCTATAAATCGATCCACTTATGTAAAATCTCTCTATGTATGTACCTTTCCTGAATAAACATATTTATATTATTTATTTAATATGTTAAAAGCACAAAAAGGGTTTTGGTGATCCCACCCCAAATCAGGGTCAGCACAATCTAGATAATATGTATGTACACCAGTACTGTCTAGTACAGTACTCACTAAATAATTCCTACTTAGGAATGACTAAATGATTTAGGCTGCATTTGTACAAACATTAGTACAACTACAGTCTAAATATCCTACCTCATCAAAGGTTGGCATAAATGCAATGGTGCAGTAATATAGATTTATGGTGCTATGTTTTTGGGATTTTTTGTTTTGATATATATGTTTGTGCTTAGAAACACAAGTGAGATTTTATAAATATATAACACTAAGGTTACTTTGTGCATAAAGTATTAATAGAAATGTTGATAATAATAAATGAGTTTTAGGCTGTAATATGGGCAGTCTGCTGACAGCCGTAAATAATGAAATATACTGGTAAATAGCCTAATAATATTAACACATGATAAATAGTGTTAGTAAATAGTTAATTATATGGTTGAGGATAGCTTGATTCTCAGCTATCTAGGTTCGAAGGACCAAAATTTTGTGGGGAAAACCTGACTCCAATAACTAATAACTTGTTTAAGGCTCTGAGACCCAGTAACTAATAATTAAATAAATATATATATATACTTCGATAGCTATGAAGGACCACCACTTTTTGAGAAAAAGTGGAAAACAAAGAGACAATGGAAAAAACTGATCCTAGGAACTAGTGTCCTATGGATCTTGGTAAAACTGTAATGCTTATATGAATGGAGTCAAATTCACTACACAAAATTGGGGGGTTACATGCTAAAAGATTAATACATCCCTAGCATTATTCTGGTGCTGGTTCTTCACCAGAGTAAATCAAATGTGAAAATCAATAAATGTAGAATATATAATATTGATGGAGGAAAATGCACCTCAATATACTACTGAAATGTTGAACAGCATCAGTAAATCAAAGGGTTAGTATAATTGATCTCTTTAGATCACTACTGTAACTATAATTATTGCTACTAATGGAAAAATGGACAGCTTAGCTGTAAAACTAAGGTGAAGTAGTCGGTTGCTACACTCCACCGATGACGTGTTGCATAGGGCAAATTGTTGCACAGAACGGTGGGGAAGCCTAGCACCTCGGCTGAAGTCGCCTTAGTACTGAAAGGCAATTACATTGTAGAAATCTTCTACACAATAGATAATTACATTTACATCCTAAATCATGAGGATGACGGTAGTAAATTATCAGTTAATGTCTGAACAATTTGTATCCAAGCATTGTAAATTCTTTCCATAGAGATAAACTGATAATCATCTAATTAGATGGTAAATTTAATTAAGACACGTACTATATTTTGTTGATTTGCATTCGGCCTAACGACTGCTAGCCTAAATGTTAATAGTGGCCACATAATAACAAAAAGGGTAAACTTAGCAGCCGAGCCTCGTGTCGTTGGTGTGAAGACTTGAGCAATTCTTCGTCCTCCAGCTGCTGCTTGAAAGACGTTGACTCTGGAGATGCTCGTATAATAGTCTATGACACGGCTATGTTGTGCCAGATAACGCGGCACCGCTCAACTGATCGTGGGAGCGAAATAAATAGGTCAAGCACAGTTCTGCTACACGCTGTCAATGGCGTCCGTGCTCTCGTGTCGAGTCAAGTGACGCTCTCCCTTCTTCCTCCTGCTCCTTATTGCGCATGCGCGGCTTTCGAGCGTAAATGAATATGTATTTATCGCAATTGACTAAGGGAAGGAAGAGGCACATTAAATTCTTCTGTGATAAAATAGAAGTTCTAGTAACATAAATTGGCTTACTAAAAGTTGTGCAGCCAATCGAGGAAATTAAAGTAAATCATTTGCATCAAAGTAATTTCCTCTAGAATACTTAAATGTTAGTTAAATAAGGGAGCTTCAGTAAGTAATAGTATACTACGAAATCAAAGTTAACTATTGTTTAGTAAATGAAAGGATAAAGTGGATTCTTGTTATAAATCCAACTAAATGTGGAGAAATTCATGTTGCTGCCTGTTGTTCCTCACGTACTAGGAAGAATTTGGCAATGAATAAATCATGATAATGATTAAATCTATAAGTTAGTAATTTTAGTAACTACTTTGGTTGTATAAATACAATGATGTATAAAAACTGTTGGTTATTTCCAACAACTCTTGCGTCACCACGGGTGACTCTAGAGTCATCTCGGGTGACTCTTGCGTCATCACGGGTGACTCTTGCGTCATCTCGGGTGACTCTTGCGTCATCTCGGGTGACTCTTGCGTCATCTCGGGTGACTCTTGCGTCATCACGGGTGACTCTTGCGTCACCACGGGTGACTCTTGAGTCATCTCGGGTGACTCTTGCATCATCTCGGGTGACTTGCGTCATCACGGGTGACTCTTGCGTCATCATGGGTGACTCTTGCGTCATCATGGGTGACTCTTGCGTCATCTCGGGTGACTTGCGTCATCTCGGGTGACTCTTGCGTCATCATGGGTGACTCTTGCATGATCTCGGGTGACTTGCGTCATCTCTGGTGACTCTTGCATCATCTCGGGTGACTCTTGCATCATCTCGGGTGACTCTTGCGTCATCACGGGTGACTCTTGCATCATCTCGGGTGACTTGCGTCATCACGGGTGACTCTTGAGTCATCACGGGTGACTCTTGCGTCATCACGGGTGACTCTTGAGTCATCACGGGTGACTCTTGCGTCATCACGGGTGACTCTTGAGTCATCACGGGTGACTCTTGCGTCATCACGGGTGACTCTTCAGTCATCACGGGTGACTCTTGCGTCATCACGGGTGACTCTTCAGTCATCACGGGTGACTCTTGCGTCATCACGGGTGACTCTTGCATCATCTCTGGTGACTCTTGCGTCATCTCTGGTGACTCTTGCATCATCTCGGGTGACTCTTGCATCATCTCGGGTGACTCTTGCGTCATCACGGGTGACTCTTGCGTCATCATGGGTGACTCTTGCGTCATCTCTGGTGACTTGAGTCATCACGGGTGACTCTTGAGTCATCACGGGTGACTCTTGCGTCATCTCGGGTGACTCTTGCGTCATCACGGGTGACTCTTGAGTCATCACGGGTGACTCTTGCGTCATCACGGGTGACTTGAGTCATCACGGGTGACTCCTGCGTCATCATGGGTGACTCTTGCGTCATCTCTGGTGACTCTTGCATCATCTCGGGTGACTCCTGCGTCATCACGGGTGACTCTTGAGTCATCTCGGGTGACTCTTGCGTCATCATGGGTGACTCTTGAGTCATCTCGGGTGACTTGCGTCATCACGGGTGACTCTTGAGTCATCACGGGTGACTCTTGCGTCATCATGGGTGACTCTTGAGTCATCTTGGGTGACTTGCGTCATCACGGGTGACTCTTGAGTCATCTCGGGTGACTTTTGAGTCATCACGGGTGACTCTTGCGTCATCACGGGTGACTTGAGTCATCATGGGTGACTCTTGCGTCATCACGGGTGACTCTTGAGTCATCACGGGGGACTCTTGAGTCATCACGGGTGACTCTTGCGTCATCACGGGTGACTCTTGAGTCATCACGGGTGACTCTTGAGTCATCACGGGTGACTCTTGCGTCATCACGGGTGACTCTTGAGTCATCACGGGTGACTCTTGCGTCATCACGGGTGACTCTTGCGTCATCACGGGTGACTCGGCCTCTAGTCACTCATTAAAATATTTGTTAAAAATATAAATTTTATCTGATCAATCTGGGAGTGGTTTCAAAGTGAGCGCCTTCGGATTGTGCACAATTTGATACCAAAACGGAAAACGTGACGAGAAAATTGATGTCAGAATACTGGAAAGATATCAATAATTTTGTGATGATGAGCGTCCAAAAGTTAAAATATTTGTTAAAATTCCATTTATTGCTCTATTATTATGGGACTAGTTTTAAAATACACGCCTTTATTTTGCGAACAATTTGATACCAAAATGAAACACGTAACAGGAAAATTTGATTTTTATCAAAGTGAACGAATATACACTAGTCGGCAGGTGTGCCAAATGGTGCTGGTTCACGGGTAACTTGGCCGACTTTAGGCTTTTCTGTGGAGAGTCACGCCGGGCTTTTAGACCTTATATGCATATGCCCCTGTAGCGAATTCTATTGCGAACACAATTATTGCAAGACGAACGACGTAGCACGAGAAATAAGGTGAGAAAACTGAAACGAGTATACACATTTCGGTGTGGCCGCGCGCTCGCCCGAACCGTCAGTTGGATTAGATTAGAGCATGGCTATTCCAAAGGAAACAGAGTTAGTATAAATGGGGTTAAGTTAGAGTGGGAAAATTTTGTAAGTGGAGTGCCTTAAGGTTCTGTCTTGGGACCTCTGTTGTTTATAATATGTATAAATGATTTAGATTCAGGTTTGAGTATCAACATTTGCAAATTTGAAGATGATACAAAAATCGGTAGGGAAATTAACACGGAAAAAGACTCAGTATCACTTCAAGTTGATCTAGATAGAGTTTTAAAATGGTCAAAAGACTATCAAATGCAGTTTAATGCTGACAAATGTAAGATTTTGAGGCTAGGTAATGATTAATGGCTCGTAGTTATAAGCTACGAGCTAGATGGTGTTGAGATTGCGAAAGGGATCTGGGAGTCAAGATTATTAAAAATTAAAGCCCCAAAATCACTGCGTAAATGTTCGTAATAAGGCAAATAGGACACTGGGATTTATTAATCGAAGCGTTAGTAACAAGACACCTGATGTTAGAAATTAGAAAAAACCTGGTATAAAAGTAAGATTCATGTGGATCCCTTCACATGTGGGATACTGTTGAATGAGGTAGTTGATGACATAGCGAAGAGAGCCACTGAAAAAACTCTTGTTGATGTTGTATGTCAGTTAACCTTGAAACAAATAAAACAAGAATCAAGATGATCCAAGAGGGTGAAGAAATGATAAAGAAAATGGCAATGGTGGAAAGTAGTAACACACTTAGCATTATTCAGAAAATAAATACAAATTCGTCCTTCACTTATGGTAAAGGAAAGTCTACTTGGAAGGATTCAATTTACATGAGATTAAGATTAGGATACAAATATATCTGGCAATACGGTGTTGATGTCAGTGAAAAAGATAAGGAGTGTAAATTATGTAGTATGCCGCACGCCCACACCTTAGAACATTATGTATTATAGTGTCAACTTATTGATAACTATAGAAATAAGGAAATAAGTAGTGTACCACATCAAATTGTTTGGATGTGTGATAATGGTATGATAGACAGTATACTTAGGAGCTATAAGAAGTTTGCCCCAAGAGTGTAACAATTATATGCGTACTTGCTATATTAACCTGCAATGTTAAATGGGATTCTTTGTAGTTGTTATAGATTCAGCTACTCGGAAAGTTCCAAGTAGCACGGGCTATGGTGAGCCCGTAACTTACCTGGCACAGGAGCTAGGCAAGAAGCACGGGCTATGGTTAGCCTCGTGGACAGGAGATGTCTCTCGTGGATTCTTGTAATGTTATTTGTCTATTTGTACTCACTGAATTTGTGCGCCCCTTGAGGGACTTGAAGTAGAGGGTAGAAATAGCCTAGCTACTCTATCCCTTTGAGATGCATTTCTTGCTTCTCACAAACAACTTGAACTTGAACCTGTGTTGTTCTTCAGCTATATTTGCTTTGGTTAGGCCTATTTAGACTGTAACGTTTGTTTACGTGGACGTATTTGGTTGGTAAGACAAAGTTTTATTGTTTATTTATTTATTTAGTATAATCTTAGTTGCATGAGTGGGTTTGTTGGCGGTTAGTGAAGTGTGGTAGTAGTTGAGAGGAAGCCTGGAGCAGGGCAGAGAGCTTAGTGAGGCCAGGGGTAGAGAGTGGGATGCGGGGGTGACAGACGCGAGCGTGACGCTCTGAATGCAGGAGTCGAGGAGCCCGAGTGCCGGACGTGAGCATGAAAGCTGGATGCGGCCAGTTGGCTGATTACTGTGTATCGAGGTTGAAGCATCTTGTGAGGGTAGGAACTTGCCCCGTTCCTGTGCCAGGTAAGTCTACTAGGGGCTCACCATAGCCCGTGCTACTTGCCGCTCCTGTGCCAGGTAAGTCACTACGGGCTCCCATAGCCCGTGCTACTTGCCCCGCTCCTGTGCAGGAAAGTCCACTACGGGCTCACCATAGCCCGTACTACTTGCCCCGCTCCTGTACCAGGTATCACTACGGGTTTCACCATAGCCCGTGCTACCTGCCCCGCCCCTGTGCCAGGTAAGTCACTACGGGTTCACCATAGCCCGTGCTACCTGCCCCGCTCCTGTGCCAGGTAAGTCCACTACGGGTCACCATAGCCGTGCTACTTGCCCCGCTCCTGTACCAGGTAAGTCCACTACGGGTTCACCATAGCCCGTGCTACCTGCCCCGCTCCTGTGCCAGGTAAGTCCACTACGGGCTCACCATAGCCCGTGCTACTTGCCCCGCTCCTGTGCCAGGTAAGTCCACTACGGGCTCACCATAGCCCGTGCTACCTGCCCCGCTCCTGTGCCAGGTAAGTCCACTACGGGCTCACCATAGCCCGTGCTACTTGCCCCGCTCCTGTGCCAGTAAGTCCACTACAGGTTCACCATAGCCCGTGCTACCTGCACCCCCACACATCCCAGCAAACTTCATGTCATCAGATGACCTCCTGGGGGCCATCAAAGCATCACCACCAGAACTCTTCCCCACATTCCTAAAGCAGCGCGCCCATTTGCAGCAGGGAAATATACAGACCTTCTAAGGAAAGTGAATGAACGGTCTGAAAATCTTAATGCTGCAGCCACCATCAAGCATGGCATAATTTGCTCCTTTTGGCAATATTTGCTTAGGCGTACCTGCAAGAGGAGGCAAGTCACTAGCCTCATCAGTCACTAGGGCAATAAATAATTTCCCCAGAGCTGACAACTTGATCCCCATCCCTCCTCAACGCAAAAACCGTCGTGGAAGACCCAAGAGTTCCAATGACAATTTTAAGCTTGGAACACAAGTGACCAAGAAAATTGAAGAGGGCAACACAGTAGGGGCAATTAGGTTACTTACCAGTGAAGAAACAATCGCCCCTAGAGATACAGCAACTGCCGACTCACTGAGAGAGAAGCACCCTCCCAGAGTACCATGGGAACCCACTGCTCGGGACACAAATGCCCCAGACATGGGACCTCTATTCCTCCAAGCATCAGAGGTATACAAAGCCATCATGTCATTTCCACCAGGCTCAGCAGGGGATACACTGGAGTAAGACCTCAGCACCTCAAGGAGATGACAAACCCAGTTCTCGGCGAAGTTGCCGAGACACTGCTGTCAGAGATCACGAAGTTTGTCAACGACTGTCTCTCCGGGTTGATCCCAGATACAATTAAACCCTTCTTCTTCGGAGCATCCCTTTGTGCCCTTAAGAAGGGATGGTGGAGTCAGACCCATTGCCGTGGGCAACACACTTCGGCGCCTTGTTGCTAGGGCAGCTGTCAGAAAAATCAGCATAGACGCTGCAACGATGCTTCGACCCCATCAACTAGGTTTTGGTGTCCCCCATGGCTGTGAAGCAGCAGCTCATGCAGCACGAGCCTATATCAAGGACCTCCCAGAAAATAAGGCATTAATTAAATTAGACTTTAAAAATGCCTTCAACCAGGTAAAAAGGGATGTGGTACTGGAAGCAGTTCGAACCAGCTTTCCTTGTCTACTTCCTTTCGTTTCAGCAGGGTACAGTAGGGAATCGACACTGTTGTTTGGGGAACATGAAGTTGTTTCCGCAGAAGGTGTCCAGCAGGGAGACCCACTTGCCCCTTTTCTTTTCTGCATGGCAGCTAAGGAGGTCACAATAGGTTGTCCAGCGAATTCAACATCTGGTTCCTGGACGATGGCACCCTGGCAGGGACACAGGAATCCCTGCTAGGAGATCTTCAGCTAGTGAAATCTAGGGAGAGGAGTTAGGCCTTACACTAAATCCATCAAAGTGTGAAATCATCTCGTCCAACCAACCAATCATAAATGCAGTACAAATCTTATTGCCAGGAGCCCAAGTGATCGCTCCCACCGACAGTGTGCTGCTAGGGCACCTCTGGGCTCGAACGCCATTGAGGTAGTCCTCGAAGAAAAGCTTAAAGACCTGAGGAGGATGGAGGCGCGAATAGGGGCTTTGGATGCTCACGATGCTTTGTACCTTCTTACAAGGTGCCTGGCCTTGCCCAGACTTACCTATTTCCTCAGGTGTGCTCCTTCCTTTGACAGCCCAAAATTAACAGAATACGACTCACTCCTAAAGACAATAACTATGAAAGTGTTAAACCTCTCCCTGCAAGATGACCAGTGGGACCAAGCAACGCTCCCAGTTAGACTCGGGGGTATAGGTATTCGCAAGGCGACACAGTTAGCATTGCCGGCATTCTTATCCTCGACCAGTGCTACAAGTGAATTAGTGAAGGAAATACTACCAGAATACCTAAGGAACTCCATTGGGATTCGTGATCCCAAATTTGTGGAAGGAGCTGGTCGGTGGGACACACTCGCCAATTCACACACCCGACCAACTTGTCCAAACGACGGTAAACAGGCCAAATGGGATAGCCCCATAGTGGAGAACATCGCCAAAGCATTGCTGGACGTAGCTTCTCAGAAGGACAGAGCGCGTCTCCTAGCTGTGCAAGCCCCCCATGCTGGGGACTTCCTGTTGGCAGTCCCTAATTCCGCCTTGGGCACCCGCCTGGATCATCGGGCCCTAAGTATTGGTGTTGCTCTGCGCCTTGCCGCCCCTATCTCCACCGAGCACCGGTATTTGCGGCCAGGCACGGGCAGACCAATACGGCAGCCATGGTCTCATCTGTCGTAAGACACAGGAAAGATTGCCAGACACGAGGCAGTCAATGACATCATCAAGAGAAGTTTGGCTACAGCTGGGTGTCCAGCACAAAGGGAACCCCAGTTGTGCAGACCTGACAACAGCCAAAAACGCCCAGATGGAGTCACCCTGCAGCCATGGAGGGAAGGTAAACAGGTCGTATGGGATTACACCTGTGCATCTACATTGGCTGATACCTATTTACGTTACAGCTCAGCGGAGGGAGGTGGGGCAGCCACCTTCAGGAGACCCAGAAAATCCACAAGTACAGAGACCTAGAACGTTGTTACAGGTTCGTGCCGATAGGCTCAGAGACTCTGGGCGCCTGGGGTAAATGTGCACTCAAGTTTTTAAAGGAGGTTGGTGAGGAACTCATTGGGAAAACTAGAGACCCACGAGCAGCCATTTTCCTGTTCCAGCGCCTCAGTGTCGCAGTGCAGAGGGGAAATGCGTGCTGTATCCTGGGTACGCACCCAACCTCGAGGAGCTGGACGAGGTCTTCGAACGCTGATTGTTTAATTGTTTATATTTGTGTGTGTGTGTGTGTGTGTGTTCTGTAAACTGTAGCATTGCAATAAAATAAAAAAACATACAAAAAATAATAGGGGTGGTAGGAGAAGAAAAGAAAAGTATTCAGTGAGAATCCACAAGATCTTCTCTGAATGCTCTTTGTTTTCTTCTTCGAGGATGTGGGTCCCTGCAATTGCACCAGAGGTGGTACCCCTAATATATATATATATATATATATATAATATATATATATATATAATATATATATAATATATATATATATATCTATATATATAA
>WNGS01093902.1:0-12663 GCA_020271785.1 Procambarus virginalis
TGTATGTGTTCCTTCTAGACTAACAATCGGGATTCCTGGATCGAGACCCGGACACTGATTTATGAAATTATTGGTGGCGTTTCCTATCACCTAATGCCTCTGTTCTCCGAGCATAAACAGGTCCAGGAGTTGTTAGCTTCTTGTAGGATTGCATCCTGGTGAGGACGGTCAGGGTCAGTTTAGGTGTTTGATCTTGCGAGTGGGTGTTGGTTAGGTTAGGGAGGTTAGGTTAAGTTAAGTTTAGTAGGTTAGGTTAGGTTAGGTTAATGGTTAGGTTAGTTAGGTTAGGTTAGGTTAGGTTAGGTTAGTTAGTTAGGTTAGGTAGGTTAGGTTAGGTGAATAGTTAGGTTAGGTTTGTTAGGTTAGTTAGGTTAGTATAGTTAGGTTAGGTTTGGTTAGGTTAGCTCGGTTAGGTTAGGTTTGGTTAGATTAGGTTAGGTTAGGTTAGGTTAAGTTAGGTTAGTTAGATTAGGTTAGGTTAGTTTAGGCTAGGAAATAGGCTAGGTTTGTAGAAATGGGCTGTAATTGATGGGAGCGTTTCCTATCACCGAATGCCTCTGTTCATCTAGCAATAAATAGGTATCCAGGAGTTAGTAAGCTAGCTACTTGGGGCGTGGTGAGTGAGTGTTAGTTAGTTAGTCACTAGTTGGACCTTGTGGGTGGTGGGTGTTGGAGACCACTATATAAGCCTAACATGTATAAAGTGCCTGTCCCCCGACTCAATGATGTTACATGTATTGACTAAATGAAGCCTAAGAGAGCATATCCAAGGCCTAAGATGAGTCATTTGTCAGCAGGAGCAGCAACTTGTGCGAGATCAATGGCAGCGGCGGTATCCCAACATTTCTATCTTGGAGCAACAGTAGTAGTTGCTGTAGTAGCAACAGTAGTAGTAGTAGTTGCAAACAACCATTTGTTGTTGGTTGGTTTGACTAAATAGTTGCAATAAGTACTGTCATTAATGGAGAATTGGCTGCTATGTGGGAGTATCTTCCGCTTGCCTGCCTGCCTGCCTGCCCGCCGCAGTTACCATTATCTTGACTCACTCACTCACTCACTAACATGTGATTAGTTACTACTTGTATGCAATTGCAACGGCCATACTACCTACCTACCACCTTGAGAACACTGCGTCTCGTCCCATCCATCAGCCAGGTTAAGCACCGTTGACTTTGGTTAGTACTAAGATGGGTGACCTGCCTGGGAACACCAACTGCTGCTGATGGTGGAGTTGACTTGGAGCAGCCGTGGAGTGCGGACGTGTCCCTCCGTGACTGCTGGAGTTGTTCGCTGTTTGGTCGCCAGGTGGCGGGGCGTCGCTGCCCTACCAGTGTTGTTGCCTGGCTGGCTGCTGCTGACGTGGCGGAACTGAGTTGCGATGGGGGTCCCCCTCCCACCGGTACTGCGGGCTCAGTCTGTGGGCCTGGAATTTTCCAGCCGGGCTGGATACCCAGAGATTGCACGGGTGTGTGAGCAGGTGCAGGTACCTGTGATGGATATCTACGGTGTCGAGCTGGTGACGGCCCGTCGGGTGATCCTGAAATTCACTGCAGACATGGCGTATCGCGAATTTCTACGTCGATACGAGGGGCGGACATTGCCTCTGCAGGATGGTGCGGGCACTGTGTCCATATCTGATCGGAGTGGTGCCCTCACATACGTCAGCGTCCATGGGGCTCCTTTGGAGTTTCCGGAGGGTCTGCTCCGGCGGTACTTCGGCCGTTTTGGCGCCGTCGTTAGTGTGCGGGTGAATGTGGTGTCCTCGAGCCCACTAAAGGGTGTCCGCACAAACATTCGTACCCTGGGCATGAGGTTACGGGAGGATATCCCGTCCTCTGTGCGTCTGCTGGGGTACACAGTTCGGGTGTTTTACGCCCGCCAGCCCGGACATGTTATCGCTGTGGCCTGTCGGGCCATCAGGCTGCTGAATGTTCTGCGCCGGCCTCTGCGCCTGTGAACCTCTTCAGTGAGGAGGACTTCCCACCGCTTCCTGTGGAGGAGGTTTCTGTGGGTCTGGACGCCTCCCCGGACGCGGCTAAGCCCCCTGTGTCGCCTGATGCGCCCCCTGTGGTGGACGTTCCCCCGAATGTCGCCGACTCTCCTCAGGATGTTGCGATGCCCTCGGTGGATACTCCTGCTCCTGTCCCTGATGCTCCCGTGGGCCTTTCTGATGCTCCCTCCTCGCCGTCTGCTCACCTGTCTTCAGTTGCTGCGCCTGGCCCTGCGTGCTCGCCTGCATCCTCGCCTCGGGTCCCGGCTGCGCTGAGTGCTGGGGTGGCTGTGGGGCCTCCTGTTGTATGTGGTCCGGTTCCCCCTGCGGTTGAGGCTGCTGCCGTCATGAGGCGAGCGGTGGTTCGCACGGCTTGTGATGCCCGTGGTTCTGGGTCCGCCTCCGGCTCTGAGGATGTGCGCCCGGTGCCCAAGCGGTCCAGGCGTTCTTCTACTGCATGGGCTGATGTGGAGGGTTTCGACGCCGATGGGTCTTCGGGATATGATGTGGTGGTCGCTGACGTCCATGTACCTGCTGATGCCAAGGATTGTGTGTATGATTCACCTCCTGTTTCTTCTGTAGGCGGTTCTCCGCAGTGGGGGGTGGTTGCTTCTCCGGACGTTGGTGCGGGGGGTGCTGGTGCAGGCCGCGACCTCGTGTTGTTGCTAAAGAAGGATGTTCAGCGAGGGGGGCCCCTGCAGGTGTCCCGTCCGGTGGTTGCTGCGGAGCCCTGTGGGGCTGCCAAGGTTACAAGTGCGCTGCCCGTTGCCCGCGCCTGTAGGGGGAAGCCCGTCCCGATCATCTTGGCCTCCGGCGTGGCGTACGATCAGAAGACCAACCCTTTGGAATTTGGCTTTATTGACCGAGTGCTGCCTGTTCCGTGGTGCCCCTCGACTATCTGGGTTCCACAGGCTCAGGCTTTTGTTGAGGGTGTGCCGAATTTGATGCCCGATCCTCGTACGGCCCGACCACAAAACAACAAAATGTACAAAAAAACAAATGTCAACAATAATTACAAAACAAACTTCAACAATGAAGACAAAACAGCGGAATACAACACGCAAGTGACTAAGACAGGAAACAACAGAACAAGGCTACCAGCACCGTAAACACACACGGAGAGGCACCAACATGAACAAAAAAAGAAAAACAATAATAAGAATAATAACAATAAGAATAATAACAATAATAATAAGACAGGAATATAAAATTACAACAAAGCATACACGCCAAAAGCCTGAAGGGCACTCAGCACTACACAAACAAGCGCACCAACATCATTAAACCAAATAAACCATAAAACATAAGAAAGGAAATACCATCCACAACCAGACACACACACACAGGAACCGGACACATACGCACAACACACTTCACACAAATAAACCCACAACCACAAACCGGAGCACGCAGGGACCGGTAAACAAACCCGCCCCACTCACTCACACACCCGCCCCACCCCACACAACCATGCACACTAACCACAGCCCACAATACACAAAGGAATCATGGGCTAAGCAAAGCCAACTCCTCGGGAGAAAGATACTTATCAGGGAACGACTCCCAAGGGTACTTTTGTTTATAGGCCTCCCAAATCATATACTCCTGGTCGGTGGGGCGACGACCCCGCGGACCCGGCATAAACTCTGGAATCTCCAGATCAGGCGGAAACGGCCAGTCCCGAAGTTCAAAGGCGCAAGTCGCATAACGAGGCTGGGGAGCACAAGCCACGCCCTCCGACATAGCAGACGACACCGATGCAGCGTACGAGGGCTGCCGAGACGGCCGCGTCGCCGGACGCACTGCCTCCACCGATACCGCAGGAGACACTGAAGAGATGGCCGCAGAAGGAAGAGGCGTCGAAACCGTAGTCGATGAACCGGGGAACGAGGCAGGAGTCACAGAATCTCCAGAGCGAGCAGTCTTTTTCAACAGCAGCACTAGGCCACCCCGCTCACCACGGATCTCAGCAGGGGGCACCACCCCCCACGAAGAACCGGAGCCATCCGAGGCAGGCGAGGCACCCGAAGCAGGAACCGCAGACACTATATCGGAAGTGGAGGCCGAAAGACCGTCACAGGCATCCTCTGGCAAATGTACCTCCGCCGCCACTGTAGCACGCAACGCAGCCGTAGCCATCCCTCTGTCGCCTGCAGACTCACAAGCGCCGAAATCGCCAACGTCTGCCCATGCAGACGACGAACGCCGGGAACGCTTAGGCACGGGCCGCACATCATCAGACCCGGAGGCCGACTCAGACACACGCTCAACACAAGCCGGGCGAACCGACGCACGCCGCAGTACTGCAGCATCCTCCACCACATGAGGCACCAGGCCAGACACAGAAGGAAACGCCGGATCCACCCCATCACCCAGCACAGCCGGAACAGACTTCGAGGGTGCAGGGACAGGGTCAGATGCAGCAGAGGAAGACGGGGGAGTCGAGCAGACCGTAGACTGAAGAACCCCAGAGACACTCGGCGGAGCAGGACGATCACCAGGCGATGACACAACCTCCGGAGGAGAAGCCACCACCACAGAGGGCGCATCAGGCGACACAGGGGGCGCATCAGGCGACACAGGGGGCACATCCGCGGCCGGAGAGGCGTCCATAGCCACAGAAACCTCCTCCACAGGAAGCGGAGGAAAATCCTCCTCACTGAAGAGGTTCACGGGAGCAATGGCTGGCGCAGAACAGTCAGCAGCCTGATGGCCCAACAGGCCACAACGATAACATGTCCGCGGCTGGCGGGCGTAAAACACACGAACTGTGTACCCCATCAGACGCACAGAGGACGGAATATCCTCCCGGAGCCTCATGCCCAGGGTGCGAATGTTCGTCCTCACACCCTTAAGGGGGCTGGAAGATACCATGTTCACCCGTACACTAACCACCGCGCCAAAACGGCCGAAGTACCGCCGTAGCAGACCCTCCGGAAACTCCAATGGAGCCCCATGCACGCTGACGTAGGTGAGGGCACCACTCCTATCAGAGATTGAAACCGTGCCCGCACCATCCGGCAGGGGTAATGTCCGCCCCTCGTAACGACGGAGAAAGTCGCGATAAGCCAACTCCGCAGTGAACTTCACTATCACTCGACGTGCCGTCACCAGCTCGACTCCGTAAATGTCAATCACAGGAACATTCAGCATCTCACACACCTGCGCCATCTCCGGGTACCCAGCCCGGCCGGAAAATTCGAAGCCCACAGACTGAGCCCGCAGTATAGGTGGGAGAGGGACTCCCATCGTGAACGCCACGTCAACACAGGCAGGCAGACACACCTGCCCCCAACCGGCCAAATATGGAAACACTCCAACAGCCGGAGCGCCGAGCTCACACGTCCGTCCCCTACCGAAGCTAGGGCCAGACTCCCTATGACAACAACTAATACACTCAACTCAGTCACAAACACTTTTCTTTTTCCTTCCTCAACACCTCGCCCTATATAACCTATCTGAAAAAATTTAATTTAAATACCTAACTGCCAACCCTCCGCCCTCCCATTTCCCCCCCCCCCCTACACAACACTTCCCATGGAAGATCCCCGGACCCCCACCCCTGTCCCCTGCCCAACCACCACCCCCACAATGGAGGCCGCCGTACCCCTACCACCCATACAACACCCTCCATCACCCCCCCCCCTCCCGAACCAACACAGAAAATGGCGGCCACAACACTATATTTAACCAGCCAAACCCTTCGTTCCTTCGCCTATGTACTATTTATTCTTGAAATAAAACGAGGAAAAAACAAACCGGATTTTCCTTCCCTAGTTAAACATATATTTTACAGAACGAGGCCTAAAATAGCACATATTAGATATTGGATTGCTTGTTTACCATTCACAAACTCATTTGCAAACACCACACTAATTATTAATTAATACATACTTTTAAACACACACACAAATGTCAGTTAGCCTAAATTCTCCAATATTCATTCATAAAACTGCCTCACGGGACTGCGACCTCATCAAACAAAGCTGTTAGGTATTTATAACTGTCAACACAAATTAACAACTTCACATGTCAATCATTGCAACTGTTGATAAATAGACACTAACTAACCTTGCTACGACATATAAATACAAGTGCCAAATTTGTTTCAGAAGGCAACTCCAGCGTGGCCTAGTCGGACAGAACATGTTCTTAATCCGGATAGACCTGCGTTCGAGCCTGTCGGAACGGTTGCAAGTACAGGGCACAGATTTCTCTGTGTGTCCCCTCCTGTAGGAGCATCAGTTTCGATAGACTCTCTGGATAGCCGAAGATTGATTGACTGACCCCTTGGAATGTGGGGAAGGGTTGAAGTCCGGGGGCCCACGGACGGATACCTGGATCCACTGACCTCGGGCAGGTCTTTCAATCCACCTGGATTTCAGGTGGGGAGAAGGGAGGCAATTTGGGTCGACACAAATAGCTTCCTGGACCCAAAACCCCAAAGATACCCGGACAATCAAGACGCACACGGCCTCAGAAGACACACGGACTCAACACACAGGATCAAGACACATGCGGACTCAAGACACACACGGAATCAAGACACACACGGATTCAAGAGACACACAGATTCAAGACACACACGGATTCAAGACACACGAATTCAAGACACACACGGATTCAAGACACACACGGATTCAAGACACACGGATTCAAGACACACACGGACTCAAGACACACGCTGAATCAAGACATACACGAAATCAAGACACACACACGGAATCAAGACACACTGGCACTATCCCAAGGTGGAGATAAGGGAGGCAATTTGAGGGGACACAAATGGCATCCTGGACTCAAAACCCCAGGGAAACGGACACGGACACTCATAGACTCTGACGGACACGGACACATACGGAATCAATACACACTCACAGGGACTCAAGACACACACAGACACGGACACATACGGAATCAATACACACTCACACGGACTCAAGACACACACGGAATCAAGATACACGCTTAATCAAGACACACATGGACACACACGATCCCAAGGTGGAGATAAGGGAGGCAATTTGAGGGGACACAAATGGCATCCTGGACTCAAAACCCCAGGGATAATGACACGGACACTCATAGACTCTGACGGACACGGACACATACGGAATCAAGACTCACACGGAATCAAGACACACACGGAATCAAGACTCAAACGGAATCAAGACACACACGGACTCAAGACTCAAACGGAATCAAGGAATCAAGCCATAACACGGAATCAAGACCAACACGGAATTAAGACATAACACGGAATCAAGACACACACGGAATCAAGCCATAACACGGAATCAAGACATAACACGGAATCAAGACATAACACGGAATCAAGACACACACGGAATCAAGACACACACGGAATCAAGACACAACACGGAATCAAGACACAACACGGAATCAAGACACAACACGGAATCAAGACACACACGGAATCAAGACACACACGGAATCAAGACACACACGGAATCAAGACTCACACGGAATCAAGACATAACACGGAATCAAGACACACACGGAATCAAGACTCACACGGAATCAAGACTCACACGGAATCAAGACATAACACGGAATCAAGACACACACGGAATCAAGACACACACACGGAACTCAAGACTCAAACGGAATCAAGACTCACACGGTGAGGTTAGCTTTGGTGAGGTTAGGCTAGGTTAGGTGAGGTTAGGTGAGGTTGAGTTAGGTTAGGAATAGGCTAGGTTTGTAGAAATAGGTCTGAAAAAATTGATGGGAGTAAAAGATAAAAGGATAAAAGGGAGTAAAAGATTGATGAATCCTATCACCGAATGCCTCTGTTCATCTAGCAATAAATAGGTATCCAGGAGTTAGTAAGCTAGCTACTTGGGGCGTGGTGAGTGAGGGTTAGTTAGTTAGTGACTAGTTGGACCATGTGGGGTGGTGGGTGTTGGAGACCACTATATAAGCCTAACATGTATAAAGTGCCTGTCCCCCGACTCAATGATGTTACATGTATTGACTAAATGAAGCCTAAGAGAGCATATCTAAGGCCTAAGATGAGTCATTTGTCAGCAGGAGCAGCAACTTGTGCGAGATCAATGGCAGCGGCGGTATCATACTCATATCAGATAGATGAGTACTCATATCGGCGGTATCATATCAGATAGAAGTCTCTATCATACATTTCTATCTTGGAGCAAGTCCATTTGTTGTTGGTTGGTTTGACAAAATAGTTGCAATAGCAAAATAGTTGCAATAGCAGCCAATTCTCCATTAATGGAGAATTGGCTGCTATGTGTGAGTATCTTCCGCTTGCCTGCCTGCCTGCCCGCCGCAGTTACCATTATCTTGACTCACTCACTCACTCACTAACATGTGATTAGTTACTACTTGTATGCAATTGCAACGGCCATACTACCTACCTACCACCTTGAGAACACTGCGTCTCGTCCCATCCATCAGCCAGGTTGGGACCGTTGACACCGTTGGCACCGTTGACTTTGGTTAACTTTGGTTACTTTGGGTGACGTTGTCACCCATCACTAGGATGGGTGACCTGCCTGGGAACACCAACTGCTGCTGATGGTATACGTATTTGGGCAGTCTCCGTGGGTCAGAGTGAGTGAGTGAGTGAGTGAAGAGGCTCTTTGCTCTTTGGTCCCGCCTTTGAACCGTCAATCAACAGGTGTCAATCAATAGGTCCTGACCCTATTGGGCTCTATCATATCTACACTTGAAACTGTGTATGGAGTCAGCCTCTACCACATCGCTTCCTAATGCATTCCATTTGTCAACCACTCTGACACTAAAAAAGTTCTTTCTAATATCTCTGTGGCTCATTTGGGCACTCAGTTTCCACCTGTGTTCCCTAGTGCGTGTGCCCCTTGTGTTAAACAGCCTGTCTTTATCAACCCTGCCGATTCCCCTGAGAATCTTGAATGTGGTGATCATGTCCCTTCTAACTCTTCTGTCTTTCAACGAAGTGAAGTTTAATTCCGTAGTCTCTCCTCGTAGCTCATACCTCTTAGCTCGGGTACTAGTCTGGTGGCAAACCTTTGAACCTTTTCCAGTTTAGTCTTATGCTTGACTAGATATGGACTCCATGCTGGAGCCGCATACTCCAGGATTGGTCTGACATATGTCGTATATAATGTTCTGAAAGATTCCTTACACAAGTTTCTAAGGGCCGTTCTTATGTTAGCCAACCTGGCATATGCTGCTGATGTTATCCTCTTGATATGAGCTTCAGGGGACAGGTCTGGCGTGATATCAACCCCCAGGTCTTTCTCTCTCTCTGACTCTTGTAGTATTTCATCTCCCAAATGGTACCTTGTATCTGGTCTCCTGCTTCCTACCCCTATCTTCATTACATTACATTTGCTTGGGTTAAACTCTAACAGCCGTTTGTTCGACCATTCCTGCAGCTTGTCCAGGTCTTCTTGAAGCCTCAAACTGTCCTCCTCTGTCTTAATTCTTCTCATAATTTTGGCGTCGTCAGCAAACATTGAGAGGAATGAGTCTATACCCTCTGGGAGATCATTTACGTATATCAGAAGCAGGATAGGTCCAAGTACAGAGCCCTGTGGGACTCCACTGGTGACTTCACGCCAGTCTGAGGTCTCACCCCTCACTGTAACTCTCTGCTTCCTATTGCTTAGGTACTCCCTTATCCACTGGAGCGCCCTGCCAGTTACTCCTGCCTGTTTCTCCGGCTTATGCATCAACCTTTTATGGGGTACTGTGTCAAAGGCTTTCCGACAGTCCAAAAAAATGCAGTCCGCCCAACCTTCTCTTTCGTGCTTAATTTTTGTCACCTGATCGTAGAATTCTATCAAGCCTGTAAGGCAAGATTTACCTTCCCTGAACCCATGTTGATGGGTTGTCACGAAGTCTCTTCTCTCCAGATGTGTTACTAGATTTTTTCTCACAATCTTCTCCATCATCTTGCATGGTATACAAGTTAAGGACACTGACCTGTAGTTCAGTGCCTCTTGTCTGTCACCCTTTTTGTATATTGGTACTACATTAGCAGTCTCCCATGTGTGTGTGTGTGTGTGTGTGTGTGTGTGTGTGTGTGTGTGTGTGTGTGTGTGTGTGTGTGTACTCACCTAATTATGCTCACCTAATTGTGCTTGCGGGGGTTGAGCTTTGGCTCTTTGGTCCCGACTCTCAACTGTCAATCAACTGCTAAGTGAACAGATGCATGAGGTGAAAGGAAATGCTATGTGAACAGATGCATCAGGAAGATAGGAAAGGAAATTTGTACAAAGAGGTGTTTCCCTGTTGGTTACGTTACAAGGATAACACTAATATTTATTTGGTGTGTATCATAATAATATTGAAGTGACACTAGATGTGGCGGTGGTTGTGGGTGGGGGGGGGGGGGGTTGTAGAAAGGCCATTACCCAAAACACTTCAGTTCACCTCCAACTGGAGGTTAGGGAGGGTGTAATTGGGTGACTTTTGGGTTTGATCTGCTGGAGGCATTGCTGGGGTACACCAGATAGACGTCCTCTGGATAGAGTATATGTTTACTATGGATGTTGTAGAGATTACTATATACAAAATATGACTTTAAACTACTAAGATCAACCGCTGAGTGTATATGAGGAGCATAATAGAGATGACAACGGCTCCCTCTGAGAGGAGCTAGGAAGAGGTGTGAGGAGCGTGGTAGTGCACCTCCCCCCACACCCCACGCAGCTGGATCACGCGCATCCGTCATGGACACCCATCATCCGTCCATCTGTCACCCATTTCCACTAATTTAGTGGGAGACCCTCTATATAATCATGATTCAAGAGAAAGCAGGTTAACCAGACCACCTCAACCTGCATGTACATGTTTACTATGCGATTACTCATGCTCATCCATGAGCATGATCTGTCACCCATCATCAGCATGGAGGGGACGATCCACACCACATAATCGCACATCAAGAGGGCTCGGATAGCTGGAAACCACACCCAGGTCTTGCAAATATCACTCCTCATCCATCAGTCATCCATCAGTAGGGCTGAGGGGGAGGGGTGGATGGGTAACCATGTAACACGGGAGGGGGTTCAGGTCAGGCCAACCCGAGACTTCTAGAACCTTCTGGATAATTCTTCCAACACCCAGTTTGTTACAAAAGAGCCAAGAGATTTTAATAGCTAGTCTTGATGTTAAAGTAGGGACATGTTATTTAGCTATGTCAGTAAGGGTAGGATGTATGTTTCCTGATGTTGGAGGATTGCTGTCAGTTGACAGCTGAGAAATTATGAATTTGAACATGGTTATTATGATGATGTTGGACACTAAAGATTGTCAAATTTTTTATTTTTTAGTTAGGTTAGCTTTTGTTTGTGGCATGAGTTGAGTTGTGGGTTTGGATACTAAACCTCGTTATTTTTAACAAATTAGCAAGGTTTACTAAGTGCTTGTGCGGGGGGGTTGTAACAAACTGGGTGTTGGAAGAATTATCCAGAAGGTTCTAGAAGTCTCGAGTTGGCCTGACCTGAACCCCCTCCCGTGTTACAACCAGAAACCATACCTTAGTCTCACACTTATTACCTCTCATCCATCACGCTCATCCATATGTCTTCCCATTCCAGCAATGTTTTTTTTTATTAATACATGAGGTACATCTGCATTAGTTCAGCTACCCTAGACTATATGAAGTGGAGTACAGTGTGTCAAAAAGCTAACTAGTGTGACGGTGTTCCCACCTTCTAATTCTCCCACGCCTGCTGTAAGAGTCATGTCCACTATTCCCGAGCGTTCTCTACATTGCAGGCAACAATTGAACATGTGTGGGAGAGAGAGCAGTATTCTCGAAGAGCCGAGAAATTCGCGAAAAATAGAACATTTTGTCTGTGGGATAGGCCCTTTAGGGAGCCAATATGGCGCTGGCAAGTCTGTCTCCCGCCCCAAAACTGTGTGACGTCAGTGGCGCCAGATTGGTCACCGTCAGCGACATGGCAATGGGAGGCCATTGAACCAACTTGGGGAAAGTGACGTCACATAGGCAGAGGAGTCGGCCGTGTTGGCGCCAGACGAGATCAGTCTTTCACGACACGTCCGAGAGGTAGGTAGCACGATCGGTCATCCTGTCAGAGTGACGGATTTACCGAACTCCGGTGGATTTAAGCGTCTCCAGTTGTTGGCGCGCACTCTGTGAGGTCTTCCTGTAACCCAAAAGTGGCTCAGATAAGGAATTGACAAAAATATTGAGCAACAAGTGCTCAGGGGACAGGTGCGTTGCAAGAAGTGGGCCGGGCTCGATGTGAATCGTCGTTGGCAGTTCACCAGTATAAGAGGCCAGCTTAGTGGCCGGGCCACCCACCGTGAGTGAACCAGGTGACAACCTTGTCAACCAGGTTGAACGTGTGATCGACGATCCTGTCAAGTTTGACAGTAACCCACCTTCGTGGAACCCTACGAGTCAACAGTGGATGCAAGCACGTCGAGAAGTCTTCCCAAATACCTAGCGATATATCTAGACGACGAGGGAATTGACAGTGTTGTGAGCTTCAAGTGCTCTGAAGTCGGGTGCTGTGCGTGTGTCGTCCGGAACGGCTGATAACTTCAGTGACTTCGTAGTGGTGAGAGGCAGTTACTTGGGAGTACAGTGACAAGGACTAATTGGGAAACGTACGACGACAGCCGAGACGTAGGCTGGCTTCCGTAGTTGGGAGGAAAGTTGACGCCAGGAG
>WNGS01093904.1:0-10250 GCA_020271785.1 Procambarus virginalis
CATTATAAGTTCCCATATTGTGTACTTGTTCAGTCATTATAAGTTCCCCATATTGTGTACTTGTTCAGTCATTATAAGTTCCCCATATTGTGTACTTGTTCAGTCATTATAAGTTCCCCATATTGTGTACTTGTTCAGTCATTATAAGTTCCCATATTGTGTACTTGTTCAGTCATTATAAGTTCCCCATATTGTGTACTTGTTCAGTCATTATAAGTTCGTTATTGTGTACTTTTGTAAGATTGTGACCCGCACTTCGCTCACCTCCCCCCCCCCTTAACCACTTAACTTCACTTACAAGGTTTAACTGCCTCGTTCGCTAATTACAACCGGTTATTATTCCTCTGGCTCTGAGCCACTCATTTCTCTTCGTTACGTGTTCGTAAATTCAACCTGTGTTAACGACCTCATTAAATCATAATATAAAAACGTGTCATATTAATAATATAACGAGATATATATGATAAGACATATTAATTAATTTGGGGCATATATTAGAAGCCGAGACGAGAGTGGGAATCACAGGTGTGAAATATTTCATAAATCACTTTATTAACTTGAGAAAACATTCTACCAGGCCCTCAGTAAGGGCTGTAGAGGATAGTGTGACGCCCTCAGGGCTGTAGAGGATAGTGTGACGCCCTCAGTAAGGGCTGTAGAGGATAGTGTGACGCCCTCAGGGCTGTAGAGGGTAGTGTGACGCCCTCAGTAAGGGCTGTAGAGGATAGTGTGACGCCCTCAGGGCTGTAGAGGGTAGTGTGACGGCCTCAGTAAGGGCTGTAGAGGGCAGAGTGACGCCCTCAGTAAGGGCTGTAGAGGGCAGAGTGACGCCCTCAGTAAGGGCTGTAGAGGGTAGTGTGAAGCCCTCAGTAAGGGCTGTAGAGGTTAGTGTGACGCCCTCAGGTAGGGCTGCAGAGGGCAGTGTGACGCCCTCAGGTAGGGCTGCAGAGGGCAGTGTGAAGGCCTCAGTAAGGGCTGTAGAGGACAGTGTGACGCCCTCAGTAAGGGCTGTAGAGGGCAGTGTGACGCCCTCAGGTAGGGCTGCAGAGGACAGTGTGACGCCCTCAGTAAGGGCTGTAGAGGACAGTGTGACGCCCTCAGTAAGGGCTGTAGAGGACAGTGTGACGCCCTCAGGTAGGGCTGCAGAGGGCAGTGTGACGCCCTCAGGTAGGGCTGCAGAGGGCAGTGTGACGCCCTCAGTAAGGGCTGTAGAGGACAGTGTGACGCCCTCAGGTAGGGCTGCAGAGGGCAGTGTGACGTCCTCAGTAAGGGCTGTAGAGGACAGTGTGACGCCCTCAGGTAGGGCTGCAGAGGGCAGTGTGACGCCCTCAGGTAGGGCTGCAGAGGGCAGTGTGACGCCCTCAGGTAGGGCTGCAGAGGGCAGTGTGACGCCCTCAGGTAGGGCTGCAGAGGGCAGTGTGACGTCCTCAGTAAGGGCTGCAGAGGGCAGTGTGACGCCCTCAGGTAGGGCTGTAGAGGGCAGTGTGACGCCCTCAGGTAGGGCTGCAGAGGGCAGTGTGACGCCCTCAGTAAGGGCTGTAGAGGGCAGTGTGACGCCCTCAGGTAGGGCTGCAGAGGACAGTGTGACGCCCTCAGTAAGGGCTGTAGAGGGCAGTGTGACGGCCTCAGTAAGGGCTGCAGAGGGCAGTGTGACGCCCTCAGTAAGGGCTGTAGAGGACAGTGTGACGCCCTCAGGTAGGGCTGCAGAGGGCAGTGTGACGCCCTCAGTAAGGGCTGTAGAGGACAGTGTGACGCCCTCAGGTAGGGCTGCAGAGGGCAGTGTGACGCCCTCAGGTAGGGCTGCAGAGGGTAGTGTGACGCCCTCAGGAAGGACTGCAGAGGACAGTGTGACGCCCTCAGGTAGGGCTGCAGAGGGTAGTGTGAAGCCCTCAGTAAGGGCTGTAGAGGGTAGTGTGACGCCCTCAGTAAGGGCTGTAGAGGTTAGTGTGACGCCCTCAGGTAGGGCTGCAGAGGGTAGTGTGACGCCCTCAGTAAGGACTGCAGAGGGTAGTGTGACGCCCTCAGTAAGGGCTGTAGAGGGTAGTGTGACGCCCTCAGGTAGGGCTGCAGAGGGTAGTGTGACGCCCTCAGGTAGGGCTGCAGAGGGTAGTGTGACGCCCTCAGTAAGGGCTGTAGAGGGTAGTGTCACGCCCTCAGGTAGGGCTGCAGAGGGTAGTGTGACGCCCTCAGGTAGGGCTGCAGAGGGTAGTGTGACGCCCTCAGTAAGGGCTGTAGAGGGTAGTGTGACGCCCTCAGGTAGGGCTGCAGAGGGTAGTGTGACGCCCTCAGGTAGGGCTGTAGAGGGTAGTGTGACGCCCTCAGTAAGGGCTGTAGAGGGTAGTGTGACGCCCTCAGGTAGGGCTGCAGAGGGTAGTGTGACGCCCTCAGGTAGGGCTGCAGAGGGTAGTGTGACGCCCTCAGGTAGGGCTGCAGAGGGTAGTGTGACGCCCTCAGTAAGGGCTGTAGAGGGTAGTGTGACGCCCTCAGTAAGGGCTGTAGAGGGTAGTGTGACGCCCTCAGGTAGGGCTGCAGAGGGTAGTGTGACGCCCTCAGGTAGGGCTGCAGAGGGTAGTGTGACGCCCTCAGGTAGGGCTGCAGAGGGTAGTGTGACGCCCTCAGTAAGGGCTGTAGAGGGTAGTGTGACGCCCTCAGTAAGGGCTGTAGAGGGTAGTGTGACGCCCTCAGGTAGGGCTGCAGAGGGTAGTGTGACGCCCTCAGGTAGGGCTGCAGAGGGTAGTGTGACGCCCTCAGGTAGGGCTGCAGAGGGTAGTGTGACGCCCTCAGTAAGGGCTGTAGAGGGTAGTGTGACGCCCTCAGGTAGGGCTGCAGAGGGTAGTGTGACGCCCTCAGGTAGGGCTGCAGAGGGTAGTGTGACGCCCTCAGGTAGGGCTGCAGAGGGTAGTGTGACGCCCTCAGTAAGGGCTGTAGAGGGTAGTGTGACGCCCTCAGTAAGGGCTGTAGAGGGTAGTGTGACGCCCTCAGGTAGGGCTGCAGAGGGTAGTGTGACGCCCTCAGGTAGGGCTGCAGAGGGTAGTGTGACGCCCTCAGGTAGGGCTGCAGAGGGTAGTGTGACGCCCTCAGTAAGGGCTGTAGAGGGTAGTGTGACGCCCTCAGGTAGGGCTGCAGAGGGTAGTGTGACGCCCTCAGGTAGGGCTGCAGAGGGTAGTGTGACGCCCTCAGTAAGGGCTGTAGAGGGTAGTGTGACGCCCTCAGGTAGGGCTGCAGAGGGCAGTGTGAAGGCCTCAGGAAGGACTGCAGAGGACAGTGTGAAGGCCTCAGGAAGGACTGCAGAGGACAGTGTGAAGGCCTCAGTAAGGGCTGCAGAGGACAGTGTGAAGGCCTCAGGAAGGACTGCAGAGGACAGTGTGAAGGCCTCAGGAAGTACTGCATAGGGCAGTGTGACGCCCTCAGGTAGGGCTGCAGAGGGTAGTGTGACGCCCTCAGGTAGGGCTGTAGAGGACAGTGTGACGCCCTCAGTAAGGGCTGCAGAGGGTAGTGTGACGCCCTCAGTAAGGGCTGCAGAGGGCAGTGTGACGCCTCAGGTAGGGCTGCAGAGGGTAGTGTGACGCCCTCAGGTAGGGCTGCAGAGGGTAGTGTGACGCCCTCAGGAAGGACTGCAGAGGACAGTGTGACGCCCTCAGTAAGGGCTGTAGAGGACAGTGTGACGCCCTCAGTAAGGGCTGCAGAGGGTAGTGTGACGCCCTCAGGTAGGGCTGCAGAGGGCAGTGTGACGCCCTCAGGAAGGACTGCAGAGGACAGTGTGAAGGCCTCAGGAAGGACTGCAGAGGACAGTGTGAAGGCCTCAGGAAGGACTGCAGAGGACAGTGTGAAGGCCTCAGTAAGGGCTGCAGAGGACAGTGTGAAGGCCTCAGGAAGGACTGCAGAGGGTAGTGTAACCTTCCCTAACCTCAGACAACAGTATTTATCAACACAAGTCTGAAGGCCGTGTTGACAAGCCTTCACCTCCACCACCACACTCAGGAGCCAGGGGGCCACACCACCACCGCCACACTCAGGAGCCAGGGGGCCACACCACCACCACCTGCGCCACATCTGCTAAGCTTCAGCGACGCTAAACTCGTCCCCAGAGAGGAAAACATCAGTAGAGAAAGAATAATATGCAGCCATTCACACACACTACAGCACAGTCAATCACTATGAAGGACTATTATATAAATCTTACTAAATGAGCAAGAACCATGTTGACCAGACTACACACTAGAAAGTGAAGGGGGGGACGCCGACGACGACGTTCCGGTCCGTCCTGGACCATTCTCAAGTCGATTATTCTTGACTTGAGAATGGTCCAGGACGGACCGGAACGTCGCCGCCGTCCCTTCACTTCTAGTGTGTGGCCAGGTCAACAAGATCCATATGATAATCCTTGCTAAGTTAGTAACTTCATACATTAATAATTCAACGCATGATCCATCATGAATCTCACCTTCACCTCTGGGACCTTACTCATCCCATGTTTTGTTCGTGTTAGTCCTCGTGTGTGTGTTGAATAGTGGTGACAAAACTAAATTTATATTCTCTAGAAAAAACGAAGAGTGTCTATGTGACTAGTATAAAAGTGTGGTGGGGTGGGGGTATAAAAAGTTTTTAAATATAAAATATTAAAGCGGAACGGGAAACTGAGGTATGAAAGACCTGGGTAAATACTGGTTTGGAAATACGATTATTGATTTATGGAGAAATTACCGGGTAACATAATAGATGAGGGGACTGCTAGATTGTTTCAAGCATAGGTTAGACATAGATGTGTATGAGTTTGGATGGATGTAAATAGGAACTGCTTTGTATGGGCCAATAGGAGCTGCCTCGTAAGGGCAATAGGAGCTGCCTCGTAAGGGCCAATATGAGCTGCCTCGTAAGAGCCAATAGGACTTTTGCAGTAGTTAATTTAGTTCTTTACCGACAGAAAACGGTAATATTTTGGCTGAAGGAGGCATACAACGTTGGCCTCAGTGAAGCCTCTGGCTGTCTTGAACAGTCGTGGCTTTGAGCTGGTGCTGTGTGTCGACTGATGGCTCGTTACACGAGGCGGTATTTAGGGGCTCAAACAACTAGCCAACCACCACCATCGAGGGACAAGCGGTGGTGAAGAGCGAGAGCGCGACGAACAGGGACTAAGATCAGGGAAGTATGTCCTCAGGTATAAATAACTTCGCGTCCTCAGTATACATCGATTTACTAAGACTCCGAGTCTTCGTATTATAAAATGGTCGAGTACAATGCCTCGACCATTTACTGAGCTGGACTTACAAACAACGTAAGTCGAAGATCCCGGTGTTTCGACGACGGCAGGAAACGAAACATTTCCATTATAGCTGAAGGTCAGAGATAATTCCTCATCAGCATGTCGAGATGACAACACAGAGAGCAGCTGAGAGAGTGAGGTCGTCTCAGCCCGCGGGATGATCAAGAGAGTCACGACAGAGGGTTATAATACCCATGGGTCTCAAGCTCCCATGCAGTACTCGCACTCTGTCTCACATTTCTCTCTTCAACTCCCATGATATTGTCTTCCATTGCCAGCCTAACGCATTCCACTGCCAGCCTAACGCATTTCCACTGCCAGCCTAACGCATTTCCACTGCCAGCCTAATGCATTTCCACTGCCAGCCTAATGCATTTCCACTGCCAGCCTAATGCATTTCCACTGCCAGCCTAACGCATTTCCACTGCCAGCCTAACGCATTTCCACTGCCAGCCTAACGCATTTCCACTGCCAGCCTAACGCATTTCCACTGCCAGCCTAATGCATTGTTCCTATACAGTACTGTATTTGCTTGACTTGCACTACATATCGTGCCGTTCTGACTTACACCACTGTAAGTTATATGTGAAGAAAGAAAAGAAAGGATTACATAATGCAAATCACAAATGTACTTGACACATAATATAATACAAGATCCTCCTCGAGGCTGTCATGGGGCGGACGCGGCCACAGGATGCTGGAAGCATTTCCTCTCAGCTTCAATAGTAAGCTTTTCCAGTCATTAGTTACACTAATTAGTAATTACAATAATTTACCAGCTCACTTGAGTATTTTGGTACACATTCGCTCTCCTTCCCCCACGAGCCGAGGATTTTCCAGATAATACGAACGAATCTGAAGCAACATACAAGTCCTCTGTTGTTGATAGTTTCCTGCACCTCCTGGAATGATCCACTTACAACCCCCCCCCCCCGTTCTTCAGTTGCACTATACCTAAGTAGGTTCTGGCAATTGAGTAGGCACATGCCCGAAACGCTGTGCGTCTTAGTGGCTGTTATTGTTGTTTTAGATTTAGCTACTCTAGTGGTTTCCCCGGGGAGGAAAGGCCTGAAGGTGTATCTGTGTCGGTGAGGGGGAGGGGCGACAAGAAGGTGGTCTACACAATAGAGCATTGTGGGGTAAAGTGTATTGCCAGTGTGGCGTGAACAGGTGAATCACGCAGTTGCCCACACAACAACGGCTCTACAGTTCCACACAACAACAACAATAACACCATAGTTAATACAGAGACCAACACATAAACACAAACAAAGACAGCGTCGACAATTCAGGAGCACAAACGTCTCCACGCCAGAGTCAGGACCAAGGTTCTGGAGCCTGGATGCCAGCAGGTAAAGGTCTTACAGAGTACAGGTGAGGAGTACAGGTGGCAAGGTAATCTTCAGGTTCCAGGCGGACCAAGACAAGGCGACACACACACTTGAACCATCTTGCGGAGAAGAACCCCAGTCTTGGGGGTTCTTCCAGGTCTTCTTGGTACTTCCAGTTTCTTCTTGGTTCTTCCAGTTCTTCCAGTGTCAACTTGAATATAAGTTACAACTTGGGAGGAGAACCAGTCCTTACAACAAAGGATCTTTAAGTAATGTAAGTATTGTATACTATTCACTCCTGGATCAGGAATATAGATTTGTTACATTTGACAACTCTGATACAAGAAACAAAGAAAATGCTCTTGGCGTACACTTTGTACCCACCAGGAAGCGCAGTGAAAGAATTGCTACAAGTAATCTCATCCAAAGGATGAACAGTAGTAAAGGCTTTTACTTTTACTTTAAAAACGAACTTTCTTAACGAACTTATCCTCCAAATGGAAGGGGTGAAAAACCGCACAGCGAGTAAAGGTTGGATATTGGTAGATGTCAACCGTATGTATGAAGTCATAACAGGTCGTGTATGTGAAAGCAGGATGCTCGCTCAGAGACAAAGGCGCAGGGCGTCTTGAACAACGCCTCAATGCAAGGTAATAGTTAGCATAGCAGATGAGAAGCTGTCTATGTCTGCTACTCAAAATGCGACTTCTTCGGTCACCTCCCTTTGATCATCATAGGTTAGGTGACGTGAAATGTGTCGTTGCATCCCAGGAGGTCATAGCTATACCAAGTTCCATCTTGTCAAAGTTACAGCCCCGCTCCTGTGGCAGGTAAGTCCACTACGGGCTCACCATAGCCCGTGCTACTTGGAACGTTTGGTTCCCAGTAGCTGATTCTAAAACAACAACAATAACCATCTTATTTTACTAGAACATTTCGTGCAATACAAGAATATGTGAAAGTACCAGACGAAAGTACCAGTAACGTAACGAAAGTACCGTTACTTTCGTTACGTTCCAAACGTTACCCTAATTATACATCCTGTTTGGAGTTAGAAGTTCTCTGTCAGCCCTGCATGCTGGGGGTGATACACCCATCATACGAGGGTGTATGACTCAAGGAAGGCAGAGTTAAGGTGGACTTAATATAACTGGGATCTTCTTATCCTCCGTAGCGTGGTGGAGGAGGGGTCCCTTGATTGTTTCAAGCGTAGGTTGGACATGTATAAGAGTGGGATTGGGTGGTTATAAATAGGAGCTGCCTCGTATGGGCCAATAGGTCTTCTGCAGGTACCTCTTTTCTTATGTTCTTATGATCTTAGTTACGTGATTAGGCATCAGCTATTACTTCCATCTGTGGTTGGAATTGAGTTTGAAATAATTTATTGAGGTAAAATACACAAAGGGATGAGGAAGCTCAAGCTATTCTCACCCCGTTCAGTACATCGTGTTAATACATACATAGAACACATCACAAACAATATACATATTACCAAACATTCTGAGAGATAAACATATACATTTCCTCCTTCACACAAGTAATGTCTGTGGGGGAGTGTCTCGGGAGGTACCGTGTCTACGTCAATAAGATGACCTCCCAACACAAACCCCGGGGGCAGTCATATGTTGCAGTGCCATTGTCAGAGTTAATGGCTCGACTTTTCTGCACCATTATGTATCTTCTTCTGGGGTCTCATTATCTTCACGCGTCACTGGGCCAGATTCACGAAGCAGTTACGCAAGTACTTACGAACCTGTGCATCTTTTTCTCAATCTTTGGCGGCTTTGTTTACAATTATTAAACAGTTAATGAGCTGACAAGCACCAGGGGTTTATAACAATAACAACAGTTAATTGGCAAGTTTTCATGCTTGTAAACTGTTTAATAAATGTAACCAATGCCGTCACGGATTGAGGAAAGATTTATACGTTCCTAAGTACTTGCGTAACTGCTTCGTGAATCTGGCCACTGGTGTACTCACCTAATTGTGCTGCGCGGGGTTGAGCTCTGGCTCTTTGGGAACTGTGTGCATAGCGCTATGCTTCTGGCTCAAGAACACAACCTTTGTGGGTGCTACGATGGGGGGCTTGTATGGAGTTTTGTCTCGACAAAAGTCTCCTGACAGCTTCCATACAACGTCCAATTTTCGCCTCTTCCAGAGTGGACTAGTCATCGGTGTTGCCACGGTGGAGAAAGCGTTGAATTTCTGCACTACCCGACCTGTCGCGATGTCTGAGTAGCTGCCTCTTGTTCTTGGGCTGCGGGGTCCGGGTCGCCCGCTTCAACTGATACTTTCTCGCCAAACACGACGACAAACTGCGTCGCTGCTACAACGTTCCGAACAAGTTTAACATCTAACAAGTTGTAACAGCCAATATAGCAAGTTGTAACAACATTCTAATACATAGAAACGTTATAACAAGATGTAACAACTTTATTACAAGTTGTAAGAAGCAGAAAATAGGGACAGTTACGTTGTGTGCTTGCAGAGTTAACCTCGCTGTAGGTGATCTCCCCAAGTGCCGGTGTATACTACTAATTCGTGATTGTATACCACGCTCCCTGATGGACCTCATTGAAAACAGAAAACGGAAAAGGGTCAGAAAAACGAGTATCCTCTTCACCTCTTCCGTCCCTTGAGATTGTATTAACCTTATAACAAGTTGATCCTTAACATGAGTCTCACACTCCGACCTGATCACTGCAATCGTCGACTCGGAACTTGGGGAGGTGAGAGTCCACTGCAGTGACCGCTCCCGCCATAATGCAGTCAGTATAGGGAACCCTTCAGGACTCGTCACTCGTCTTCCCGTGGAGGCAAGGAGGTCCCTAGACGCTGTCACTCACCGCTGCACTGCAAGAGACGTTCCATCACCTTCCTGGGGAGACATTCCCGTCACGCAGGGTGCAGTCGCACCTCCACAGATCTCCAGTATCAGCTCTTGATACTGGTAATGGCTCAAAAGGGCCACCACTTACGGGCTATTCATGCCCGTGCCACCCTTTGTGTGGCTTAATCTTCATCAATCAATCACCTTCCTCCTCGCTGCGTCTCAGGATTGACCTCATACGGAAGTTGATTGGTGTCAGTTCTGCGCCATTCACGCCCTGAGTTACACTGTGATGAAGTCAGGCAGTGTCTAAATAATGATTCATTCCACTGTATAGTGATGAATAGTGATTCATTCACTATGTGAATGAATAGTGATGGAATGAATAGTGATTCATTCCATTTTTTAGCCGCGTTGTTCTTCGTTGCTGAGATAGGATAGTTTTTTTTTATCTATCTTGTCGTACAACAGACTGGTTCCAAGCGCGCCTATTATAGGCTAATACTGGTCACTTCACACCAGGCGAATGTTAAAACAATATATATTACAACAATTATCGTATGATATGTTAAAACATGTATGATATGTTAAACAAATGTATGATATGTTAAAACCATTGTATGATATGCTAAAACAATATTGTATGATAAGTTAAAACAATTATCGTATGATATGTTAAACCAAACATATCGTTTGATATGTTAAAACAATTATTGTATGATATGTTAAAACAATTACGTTTGATATGTTAAAACAATTATGTTGATATGTTTAAAAAATTATTGTATGATAAGTTAAAACAATTATCGTATGATATGTTAAAAC
>WNGS01093906.1:0-14021 GCA_020271785.1 Procambarus virginalis
CCTCCAGCTGCTGCTGAAAGACGTTGACTCTGGAGATGCTCGTATAATAGTGTCATGTTCACAGAAAATGGTACCATCCGTTTTCTATGTGCGGCGGCTGGACGCCAAAGAGAGAAGGTAAACAGCACACAGGACGCCTGCCAAGCTTGGGAGCTACTCTATCATGTAATCGTTATAGTATTAAAGTCAGTAACCAGGAATGACTTTACATCAACCTTACTACCAAGACTATCTCAGCTATACACAGACACCACACTGGCGACGAGGATGAACTGGGAACGCAGGTATTTTGTTCAACAAAACACAAGGAAGGAGCATGCTGTCTCGCCCAGAGGAGGAAGGAGAAGCTGTCTGTGAGCACCATACCCGATGCTGTATGCAACCCCATGCTGTGTGCTGACTGTTGCTGTGTGCTGATCGTTGCTGTGTGCTGGCCAATGCTGTGTGCTACCCAAGCTGTGCTGAGTGTTGCTGTGAGAGGAATCTGCCGACGCTGTGTACGAAACGACGCTTTGATGCAGTGTACAAAACCGATGTTTTGGTTACGAAACGACGCTTCGTGCTACAAAATTCTTCACGCTGTGAACCAACTGCTGCCTACTGCTGCCAACTGCTGTGCCAACTGCTGCCTACTGCTGCCTACTGCTGCCAACTGCTGCCAATTGCTGTACCAACTGCTAACAACTGCTGTGTTGCTGTGAGTAGGAACAACACATGTACACAAGGGCTAGGTAAGAAGTCAGTTGCTGCTGTTGTGCACTGTTGTGAACTTTTGCATTAAAATGCTTGTGTGCTTTGCAAAATTAAAGTAATTACAGTGAATTCTTAAATAACATATACAGTGCAGTAAGTGTTATATATTCTGAGGAACATTTTAAGTGATAAGTTTAAATTTATTCAGTAAAAATGGCAAATATACCTCAGTTTCCTGCATTTGATCCTGACTGTGACCAGACAAACCTGTCACAGAGGTGGGTCAAATGGCTTAAAAGGTTTGAAAATTTGTTGATAGTTTCTGACATCAAAAGTGCTGAAAGAAAGCGTGCCTTTCTGCTTCATTATGCAGGTGATAGAGTTTGTGATATCTTTGATACACTGAAAGATACTGGTGGTGCCAAAGATTATGACACTGCCAAGGCCAAATTAACTGAGCATTTCAAACCAAGGCAAAATACTGCTATGGAAATTATGCATTTCAGGAGAGCAAAACAACTCTCTAATGAAACTGTTGATCAATACCATACACGTCTGCAGGGTTTAGCAGCCCACTGTGAGTTTGCTGATGTTGACAAAGAAATCAAACAGCAAATAATTGAAACATGCACATCTACACGTCTTCGTCGAAGAGCTCTAGAACTTGTTGATGATGAAAGTTCTCTTAACAAGATACTGGATATGGCTCGTCGAATGGAAGATGCTGCACGTGATGCTCGTGTCATGGAGTGCAGTGCCAACAACGGTTCTGCCACTGTTACTAACAGTCATGAAGTATGTAAGGTTCAGGGAGTACACCATGATCATAGAAGATATCATGCCAAACCTAACATTAAATTGAGCCGAGAACCACATCACAACTGGAGTCATGGAACAAGACTCAAGCAGTCACAACGACTCACATCAGAGGTTGTCAATAATAAATGTTACAATTGTGGAGGAGACTACCCACACCAAGATAATGTTTGTCCTGCACAAGGTAAGAAGTGCTATGAGTGTAGAAAACTAAATCATTTTGGTGCTATGTGTCGTTCCGCACTAAAGAAACCACAATCAATAAATAAAAGCAATGTACGAGGATCAAGTCATAGGAGTCGAGGTGGCAAACACAATATTGCACCTCAAATCAAGAATGTTAATAATATACAAGACAACATTTCATTACAACCAGTCTCAGATGACAGTGAATGTGATTATATTTATGGAGTACAATCAATCACAAAATGGAATGATCTTCCAAACAACCCAGAGACTATAGTATACATTGCTGGCATTTGTCTCAAAATTCTCATTGACACTGGATCAAACATTGACACCATTGCTGAGTGCCACTATGAAAAATTTAAAAAACAGTTCCCAAAGCTTGAAAACTACAATGGCAAAGCCACTGCCTATGCTTCAAAGGTAGCCTTACCAGTGATTGGAACTTTCACTGCAGAGATTAAGTCAAAGAATGCAATGCTCATTACTACATTCCATGTTGTTAGGAATGCAAAGGAGTCTTTACTCAGTTACAAGACTTCAACCAAATTGGGGCTACTTCAGCTTTCTAATGCTGTAGCAGTGGAATCTGCAAACAATGTTGATGCTATTGTTGCTGAATTTTCTGATCGGTTTAAATCCATAGGTTGTTATACTGATAGCAAGGTACATCTGCATATCAACCCAGATGTAATTCCAGTTGCCCAACCACATCGCCGACAACCATTCCATACTCGCAAGAAAGTCGATGCCGAACTGGATAGGCTGATAGAACTAGATATCATTGAACCGGTAACAGGCCCAACACCATGGGTAAGCCCAATTGTCACTCCACCAAAGCCGAAGAATCCAGATGAGATACGCATTTGTGTAGACATGCGTGTTCCCAACAAGGCAATAATGCGTGAACGCCATCCTACACCCACTGTAGATGATATGATATACCGCTTGAATGGTGCAACTGTATTCAGCAAGTTAGATTTAAACAAGGGCTATCATCAGCTTGAACTTGATGATGAGAGTCGATTCATCACAACGTTTACGACACATCGAGGTCTGTATAGGTACAAGCGCCTGAGTTTTGGTATTAACAGTGCTGCTGAAGTATTCCAGCACATCATCAGCCAGGTATTGCAAGATATACCTAATGCTGACAACATGTCTGATGACATCATTGTTTATGGCCGTACCCAAGCTGAACACGACAAAGCTCTTCGTGCAACATTGCAACGCTTACGAGAAAAGAATTTGACGCTAAGCCGAGCAAAGTGTGAGTTCAATAAACATAAAATTGAATTCTTTGGACATGTACTTAGTGACAAAGGTCTGTCTCCAGATCCTAAGAAAGTTGCAGATATCAAGAATGCTGCACCTCCTTCAACATCCACTGAAGTACATAGTTTTCTGGGAATGGCAAACTACTGTTCTCGCTTCATTCCAGATTTTGCTACCATTACGAAGCCTCTACGTGAGCTCCTGAAGAAAAATGCATCATGGTACTGGAGCGATGTCGAGCAAAATGCATTTGATGCTGTGAAAGATGCACTAGTAGAAAATGCGACTGCTGCATACTTTGATCCATCAATGGACACTGAGTTAACGGTGGATGCTAGTCCTGTTGGTTTAGGTGCTGTGTTAGCCCAACACAAACCTGGTCAACCAGATTCAAGAGTAGTAATTGCCTATGCCAGCCGTTCTCTCACAGATGTTGAGCAACGATACAGTCAGACAGAGAAGGAAGCTCTTGCTCTTGTATGGGGCTGTGAACACTTCAATGTGTATCTGCTTGGTGCACCCTTTACCACGATAGTCACTGACCACAAACCGTTGGAGACCATCTTCAATAATCCAAAGTCCAAACCACCAGCTCGCATTGAGAGATGGGCTCTTCGTCTGCAACCATACAACTTTACGGTGAAATACAAGCCAGGTGCAGGCAATCCCGCTGATTACATCAGTCGACATCCTGCCAACAGTTTCACCATCACCAAGCATCAGCAAGTTGCCGAGGAATATGTACACTCTGTAACCTGTGATGCAGTCCCTAAGGCTCTCACTCTTGATGAAATCCGTACTGCAACCCTAGAGGACCCAACTCTGCAAGCAACAGTGGATGCATTGACTAAGAAAAAGTTTCCACGCATCCCACCCTCAGGAGTTGACCAAGATGCATTCAAAGCACTTGAACGCATCCAGACAGAATTAAGTGTTACGCAACAACGCGACACCGTGCTGCGAGGTACTCGTATCGTCATTCCAGCTGTTCTCCAGCAACGTGCTCTGAAGCTTGCACATCAAGGACACCAAGGTCTTGTAAGGACCAAACAGCTGCTACGAGAAAAGGTGTGGTTTCCTGGCATTGATCGTCAAGCTAAGGACATGCATGATGCCTGTGTCCCTTGCCAAGCTGCAGTGGATACTTCAAGACCAACACCTCTACAACCTTCACCACTACCTGCTGCACCATGGATGGAAGTATCGATGGATTTCTGTGGACCGCTACCAACTGGAGAGTACTTGATGGTAGTCATTGATGATCACTCACGTTATCCAGAAGTAGAAATCATCACTTCCACATCTGCAAAGGCTGTCATCCCGAAACTCGACAAGATCTTTTCAAACTTTGGCATTCCTGAAGTTGTCAAGACGGACAATGGACCGCCATTTAATGGACAAGACTTTGTCAACTTTGCTGAGCATATTGGATTCAAACACCGCCGTGTGATGCCACTACATCCTCAAGCAAATGGAGAAGTAGAGAGATTCATGCAACCTCTCATGAAAGCTGTACGCTGTGCTCATGCCGAAGGACGATCCTGGAAACAAGCTATGTATGCTTTTCTCAGGAACTACCGTGCAACACCGCATGGAACACTGGGCAAGTCGCCTGGCGAACTTTTATTTGGACGTCCTATGAGAATCGCACTACCTGTCATGCCAGCCAAGGTAACGGATAAACGTCTCGCTCAGAAGGATGCACTAGCCAAGGGCAAAATGAAAATTGCTCATGATCAACGTGCAAAGGAACAATTCATAAAGGTTGGAGATACTGTTCTCGTTAAAAAGAAAAAAGAGGGAAAGTTAGATATGCCGTATGATACAAAACCATATAAAGTGATTAGTGTAAAAGGAACTATGGTAACAGCGAGTAATAGAGATCATAGTATAACACGTAATATGGCTTATTTCAAAGTGATTCCAACTAGTGTAGAAAATGATGAAGTGCAAAGTCGTGCAAAAGAAAAAGAAAAAATGAGTTATAACTCGATAAACAATTCATCGAGGGATGTTTTTGTATTTAAGGACTCTCGTCCAAAACGACATGTTAAACGCCCTACACGATATGATGATTAATTGTGTTCCTATGTAATGCAAAGTATTTACTTGTTATGCTGAACTAAATTTAATATTGTTTGAATAATGCAGATCTCTCATTCAATATTTTGTAACTTTGTATTACAGTTTCTTTCATGTTTGTTTAACATTGCATATGTATTTTTAACATTGAAATCCTTTGTGGTAAAGTTGTTTAAATTCTTTGTGCTTAATTAATGTTAAATGTATGCAATATCTCTTGATATGTTAATAACTTACTTTGTGTCAATAACTTTGCTTTGTGCTACAAGCATGGTAGACATCCTGTATTCATTCTTTTTAAAGAAAAGGAGGGATGTCATGTTCACAGAAAATGGTACCATCCGTTTTCTATGTGCGGCGGCTGGACGCCAAGCGAGAAGGTAAACAGCACACAGGACGCCTGCCAAGCTTGGGAGCTACTCTATCATGTAATCGTTTATTATTATTAAAGTCAGTAACCAGGAATGACTTTACTTCAACCTTACAACCAAGACTATCTCAGCTATACACAGACACCACAATAGTCTATGACACGGCTATGTTGTGCCAGATAACGCGGCACCGCTCAACTGATCGTGGGAGCGAAATAAATAGGTCAAGCACAGTTCTGCTACACGTTGTCAATGGCGTCCGTGCTCTCGTGTCGAGTCAAGTGACGCTCTCCCTTCTTCCTCCTGCTCCTTATTGCGCATGCGCGACTTTCGAGCGTAAATGAATATGTATTTATCGCAATTGACTAAGGAAGGAAGAGGTAATAACAAGTATTAATATCACATTAAATTCTTCTGTGATAAAATAGAATTTCTGGTAGCATAAATTGGCTTACTAAAGGTTGTGCAGCCAATCGAGGAAATTAAAGTAAAATTATTTGCATCAAAGTAATTTCCTCTAGAATGTTTAATTGTTAGTTAAATAAGAGAGTTCCAGTAAGTAATAGTATACTACGAAATCAAACTTAACTATTTTTAGTAAATGAAATGATAAACTGGACTCTTGTTATAAATCCAACTAAATGTGGAGAAAATTCATGTTACTGCCTGTTGTTCCTCACGTACTAGGAAGAATTTGGCAATGAATAAATCATGATAATGATTAAATCTATAAGTTAGTAATTTTAGTAACTACTTTGGTTGTATAAATACAATGATGTATAAAAACTGTTGGTTATTTCCATCACCAAGTGTCTCTGAGGCAATGGGGACAAAATTGTAGTGGTGCTCAAGGTCTCTGTATTTACGTGACTTGGCCACTTCCCGGTGATTGGCAGCTCCTCCTGCTTGAGTAGCACTGAAGTCAACATAGGTATTGGCTAAAGTTGAGACGCAAGTGTAGTCCCACACCAACTGTCTACCATTCTTCCAGGAGTTCACCGTGATTCCATCTGGGCGACCGACAGGCTCATTAGAGTTGTGGGACATTAGGTAGCGGGGCTCTCTCTCTGCTGGACAGCCAGCTGTGGTAAGGCTTCTCTTAATAATGTCATTGACCTCGCCGTGTCTTGCATGCCATCCTCCTGTCCTTTGGCAGAGAAGGCCATGCCGTCCGTACCTGTCGGCCTCTGCCTCGCCGCAAATACACCTGTATTCGGTGTGGATTGGGGCAGCGAGACGGAGAGCCACGGCAATTTGGAGGGCCTGCGGTGTGAGACGGGTGCCGGTTGCTGACATTGGGATTGCTAATAGGAAATCACCTGCATGGGGAGCTGCTACTGCTCTAAGTCGGGCAGTGTCATGTGGTGTTGTCGCAGCTTCTAGCAAAGTCGCAGCTTCTTGGTCGGCAATGGGGCGATCCCAGCTGGATTGCTTATGGGCTTCAGAAGGCAGTGGTTGGGGTGCTGGTCCTGCGAGAGAGACCCATTTGGTTGTGCAGTCTGTGAAGCTGGGATCATGTACCCCTGCCTGTTGAACTAGGTGCTCAGGTAGGATTTCCTTCACCAAGTTGTCAGACCCCACTGAAGAAGACAGGAACGCTGGTACAGCAATTTGTGTTGCTGTGCGCACACCAAGGCCCCCGAGTCTGACAGGAAGGGAGGCCTGTTTCCACTGCGAGTTGCTGAGGGAAAGATTGAGGGCTTTTTCTAGTGTTGATTTCAGCAAGCTTTCGTACTCTTCTAATTTAATATTGTTGAAAGATGGCGAACATCTTAGAAAGTAGGACAGCCTGGGGAGGGACAAGCATCTGGTGATGAGGTAAAGTGCATCATGGGCATCGATGTCTTCAATCCTCTCGTTCATTCTCTTCAGGTCAGTGATCTTCTTACCAAGGACCTCGTCGATGGCATTCCTTCCAAGAGGAGCACCTAGGAGTGTGCTGTCCTCAGGGTTGGTTGTATGAATGTCAGGCAAAACAACCTTTATTTGCTCTATTATGTGCTGGTTGGTGGAGGTTATTTCGCACTTGGAAGGGTTCAGGGTGAGGCCTAGACTTGCTCCTTAATTATTCTTATGTCGTCCAAGAGTGCGTCTGGGGAGCCGGCTAGAGTACCATCGTCCAAAAACCAAATGTTGAGCTCACTGGACAGGTTATCGGTGACTTCCTTGATGACTTGGCAAAAAGAAAAGGAGCAAGGGGGTCACCCTGTTGGACACCTTCTTGTGATTCGATTTCATGTTCCCCAAAAAGCAGAGTTAGATTCTTGCTGTAGCATGAGTTTACAAACGGGTAGAGGGAAGGAAAAAGGCGATGAACCGCACTGAGTACTGCATCCCTTCTAACCAGATTGAAGGCATTTTTGAAGTCCAGCTTTATCAGAGCTTTTTCATCCGTAATGTTGGCAATGTAAGCTCTAGCTGCATGAGCCGCTGCCTCACACCCTTGGGGAATGCCAAACCCAAGCTGTTTTGGCTTCAGCATGTCGGCTGCTGCCTGACTAACTGCTCTAGCAGCAGCCTTAGCGACGAGACGCCGGAGTGAATTGCCCACAGCTATCGGTCTGATTCCTCCATCTTTTTTCCTCAGGGCACAGAGGGTAGCGCCAAAAAAGAGAGGCCGTATGGTCTCTGGTATGTTGCCAGCTAGACATGTGTTGGCGAATCTTGTTAGTTCCACCAGGAGGCCCTGTGAAATGTCTCCCAGTGCAGGGTTGAGCATTTGTTTGATGTGGTTGGGTCTTAGTCCTGTGAACCCACCTGCTGAACCTGGTGGGAAGGATAAAGCTGCTTTATGAACCATGGATTCGAGCACACACAGGGGTTCTGCTCTGGTGACACCGACTAGGGGAACACCGTCGTCACGAGGAGCTCTGGATGGGTGTTTTTCCCTCAGGGCTTGTGCTGTATCGGCATCCCTGGTGGCAACTGTGTCTTCACTGGTGATGACTCTGATTGCCCCTATTGTGTTGCCTTCTTCTATTTTCTTGCTGACTGTTGCTCTCATTTTGGATGCCTCGGTTCTGCTGTTGATACCTTTCCTGCGGTGAGTGTTTTTGGCACTGGTGGGGAGGGGTGCCTGGTTGTCCTCTCTAGGAAAACTATTTATAGCCATAATGACTGAGGAAGCTAGAGATTTGTCTCTCCTTGCAGGGACAGCTAGGCATATGTTTCCAAACAGGAAAAGGTTGCGCCATGCTTGGATGGTTCCGGGGGAGTCGTTGACCTTTTTCAAGAAGCTGGATAGTATGGCTGCTGCCAGGGGCCGGGCAGCTTTGGGGATGTGCTGCAAGGTTCCAACCGATGTTGCTTTGATGGCTTCTAGTAGATTCTCAGTCGATATGAAGCTGTTGGAGGTGTTTTCCCTGACTGCTGAAGTGGGGCCTTGATTGATATCCTCTTTGGGAGGGCGCCACATACCCGGACAATTGGTTCCGTTGTGAGCATGCTTGCGCACATCTCCGTTACGCTTGAGTCTCCACACCTTGTCGCACACTTGGCATGTGCCGTACCTGTTGTCGCTTGATGGCTCCTCTTGGCTGAGAGAAGCCGTGGGTTGGGTGACAGTACACACTGGCGGGTATGGGGAGGGGGGGGGGGGTCAGAGGGGTGACACTAACACGTTTGTATAATTTCGTGATATATCACTGCACAATATCATACACTTGTAATCTGGTTCACTGTGGACTCGATGCACTTAAAACACTATACCTGTTTCCCGAGAGCCGAGGTATCTATTTTTCAGGGATATTTTCGTAAACACTTACACACGGGTCACCCCCTCGACTGACCGCACAACAACACCCCATCCCCCACCCCCCATCCCCACCACCATAACCGAGGGAGCCCCTCAGGGCGCCCTTGATGGCCCTCACTGCAGTTCAGATGATTCCACACTGCCAATCCACTTGTTTGATTGTTTTTGGTTGCGATAGTTCACCCTGGACACTTCCCGCCACTCTCACACCTTCCCAGGATGTTCACACTGCAAACTGTTGAGTCTGGGCCCCGTGAGGTCAGGATGTCACAAGATAATGGCACATGGCCGGCAGAGCCTCCTCCCAGCGTCCGTTCCCTGTGGCGCCCACAGGATATCTCTGGTATCTCTGTATATATATATACATATATATACATATATATATATATATATATATATATATATATATATATATATATATATATGTCGTACCTAGTAGCCAGAAATCACTTTTTGGCCTACTATGCTAGGCCCGATTTGCCTAATAAGCCAAGTTTTCCTGAATTAATATATTTTCTCTAGTTTTTTTCTTATGAAATGATAAAGCTACCCATTTCATTATGTATGAGGTCAATTTTTTTTTATTGGAGTTAAAATTAACGTAGATATATGACCGAACCTAACCAACCCTACCTAACCTAACCTAACCTATCTCTATAGGTTAGGTTAGGTTAGGTAGCCGAAAAGGTTAGGTTAGGTTAGGTTAGGTAGGTTAGGTAGTCGAAAAACAATTAATTCATGAAAACTTGGCCTATTAGGCAAATCGGGCCTTGCATAGTAGGCTGAGAAGTGCGTTCTGGCTACTAGGTACGACATATATATATGTATATATATATATATATATATATATATATATATATATATATATATATATATATATATATAGAGAGAGAGAGAGAGAGAGAGAGAGAGAGAGATATGTATATATATATATATATATATATATATATATATATATATATATATATATATATATATATATATATATGTCGTACCTATATATATATATATATAGAGAGAGAGAGATATGTGTGTATATATATATATATATATATATATATATATATATATATATATATATATATATATATATATATATATATATATATATATATATATATGTCGTACCTAGTAGCCAGAACGCACTTCTCAGCCTACTATGCAAGGCCCGATTTGCCTAATAGGCCAAGTTTTCATGAATTAATTGTTTTTCGACTACCTAACCTAACCTAACCTAACTTTTTCGGCTACCTAACCTAACCTAACCTATAAAGATAGGTTAGGTTAGGTTAGGTAGGGTTGGTTAGGTTCGGTCATATATCTATATTAATTTTAACTCCAATAAAAAAAATTGACCTCATACATAATAAAATGGGTAGCTTTATCATTTCATAAGAAAAAAATTAGAAAAAATATATTAATTCATGAAAACTTGGCTTATTAGGCAAATCGGGCCTTGCATAGTAGGCCAAAAAGTGAGTTCTGGCTACTAGGTACGACATATATATATATATATATATATATATATATATATATATATATATATATATATATATATATATATATATATATATATATATAAACAAGACTCCCTCCTGGAGGACATCAGAAAAATCAAGGAGCAAGGTGCAGTTTTAGGTCTCACCCTGAACCCTTCTAAATGTGAAATAATATGTTCCAACCAGGGCATCGTAGAGAGAATAGAGGATCTTCTGCCAAATATCCATAAAACTAAACCAGAAGACAGCACACTCCTAGGAGCTCCCCTGGGGTTGAAAGCCATCGATGAGGTCCTTGATAAGAAAATCGCCGACCTTAAGAGGATGGATGGGAGGATTGAGGATATTGATGCTCATGATGCACTCTACCTCATCACCAGATGTCTGTCCCTCCCCAGGTTAACCTACTTTCTGAGGTGTTCACCATCTTACAGTAGCCAAAAACTAAGTGAGTATGACCGGTTACTGAAATCAATGCTATAAAAAGCCCTTAACCTCTCTCTTGATGACCTACAGTGGAAACAAGCCTCTCTTCCCATAAGACTTGGGGGCCTCGGAGTTCGAACAGCAACGCAAATCGCTGTTCCAGCCTTCCTGTCCTCCTTATCAGCATCCGACGACCTTGTGAAGGAAATTCTACCTGCCCACTTACATCAGCTGGCAGGTGTACATGATCCCAATTTTACACGCTGTGCCGCAGAGTGGGCCTCTCGTGCAGGCCCATCACCTCAACCACCATCCCCAAAAGCCCACAATCAATCCAACTGGGATGGCCCCATTGTAGACCAAGTTGCTGCAGAATGCCTGGGTGCTGCAACAACACAACACGACATTGCTCGCCTCACAGCAGTAGCAGCCCCACATGCAGGGGATTTCCTGTTAGCAACCCCAATGTCGGCAACTGGCACGCGTCTCACACCACACGCCCTCCGAATTGCTGTGGCCCTCCGCCTTGCTGCCCCAATCCACACCAGATATAGGTGTATTTGCGGCGAGGTGGTGGCTGACAGGTACGGCCACCATGGCCTACTCTGCCAAAGCACAGGGGGATGGCACTCGAGGCACAGTGAAGTTAACGACATCATCAAGAGGAGCCTCACCACAGCTGGATGCCCAGCTGAGAGAGAGCCCCGTTACCTAACGCCCCGTAACTCTGATGCTCTTATTGGTCGCCCGGATGGTATCACAGTGAACCCCTGGAAGAATGGCAAGCAGTTGGTATGGGACTACACGTGCGTATCAACCCTGGCTAACACCTACATTGACTTCAGTGTTGCACAACCAGGTGGCGCTGCCACCCACAGGGAAGCAGCCAAATCCCGTAAGTATAGAGAACTGGATCACCACTACAATTTTGTCCCCATTGCTTCTGAGACACTCGGCGCCTGGGGTAAAAGTGCTACCAGTTTTTTGAAGGAAGTGGGTTCTAGGCTCATTGAAACAACAAGGGACCCTAGAGCTGCCAGCTTTCTTTTCCAGCGCCTCAGCATGGCGATACAGAGGGGAAATGCGCACTGCATCCAGGGTTCCTGCCCGCCATCTGAGGAGCTGGAGGAACTCGACAACCTATGATAACCATCTTTGTAACCTATATGTAACTCCTTTTTTGTAACAAAGTTCAAATAAAGCAAATATATATATGTGTACATACAAAAGAATGGGTGTGGTAGGAGAAGATAATATTAGTGTTCAGTGAGAAACCACAAGGTTTCCTCTGAATACTTTTTATATTCTTCTCCGAGGCTATGGGTCCCCACATTGGCACCTATATATATATATATATATATATATATATATATATATATATATATATATATATATATATATATATATATATATATATTATATATATATATATATATATATATATATTATTAAATATGACCGAAAAAGTAAGATTAATAGTTCTAACACGAATTTTCTCAATATTTCTTATGTTTCTTTTCACTGTCGATGGTAATTGAAAAATCAATTCTCCAAAATTAATTTTATTTCTAGTCTGACGCGACACTTGAACGTGTTTCGTAATAACTTATTACATTTTCAAAGACTTTAGTTTACACACACACAACTATAACCTGCAAACACTAAACAGAGTTCTACTATGCTATAATTTAAATGGCTTTTCATTTTATATACCTGCATTTGGGTGAGGTGATATGCTACAAGAGTTTTGGATGAGGTGAAAACAAACTTTCAACACAAGATAGAACACGAAATATTGGGTAATATTTTTACACAGGTACCGGATGTCAGACAACTGCAGGAGCTGAAGGAGGCATTTGAGCAGAATTCTGTGTTGAGTTTCACTTACGAGATGCAGAAGGATGGGAAGCTGCCCTTTCTAGATGTAACAGTCATGGAAAAGAGCGGAGGTTTCCACACTGCAGTCTACACTGGGGAAACAAACATAGGAATGTGCCTCAATGCCAACAGTGACTGCCCAGACAGGTACAAGAGGAGTGTTGTTAACGCTTATGTCGACCGTGCTCTCAGCCACAGCTCAGGATGGAAGCGAGTCAATGAAGAACTCTGTAGGGTAAGGCAGGTCCTAGTCAACAATGGCTTCTCCAATGGTTTCGTTGATGACATCATAAGAAGGAAGGTGAAACGCCATGCAACCTCTGAAGAGACAACTAACACAACACCTGTACCCCCTATTAGACTATTTTACAGGTACTTCTTTTCCACAGCTCATAAAACGGAGGAAAGGGTCCTGAAAGATATTGTTAATAGAAACGTTATCCCTACAAACAAAAATCAGAAGATACAATTGACGATTTACTATAAAACCAAAAAAAACGGCCAACCTATTCATGAGAAACTCTCCAGACACAAAGCAGAATGCTTTAAAAGAGACCAATGTCGTCTATGCCTTCAAATGCCCACTTGAGGACTGTAAGCCTCAAAGAACTCAGTATATAGGCAAGACAACAACATCTCTTTCCAGGCGATTAACGATGCATAAGCAACAGGGCTCCATCAAGGAACATATAATCTCTTCTCACAACCAGACCATCACCAGAGAAGTCTTAACAAAAAACACAGAAATCATCGATAGATACAGCGATAGCAGGCGGCTTGATATCTGTGAGGCACTACATATCAAGAAGTCAACACCAGCAATCAACAGCCAATTAATGCACAACTATATTCTACCCACTTCAAGACTCCGCTCCAATATAGAAGCATCAAAAAATATGGGCAATAGGCCGTCTGCAGTTACAAGTCTGCCCTTTAACTTATACCCATTGTTCCGTGCTCTGTGTTTTGTTGAAAGTTTGTTTTCACCTTACTATTGTATTACATAACCTCACCCAAATGCAGGTATAAAAGACCCCAAAC
>WNGS01093907.1:0-10268 GCA_020271785.1 Procambarus virginalis
GATGGCAAGTCCTGCCTCACAGGGTTTAATGATTCAAAGACCAGGCAACAAAAATCAGGCAAGAGAGGGATGGGCAGACTGCATATTTTTGGATTGCCAGAAAGCCTTTGATACAGTACCACACAAGAGGCTAGTGAAAAAGCTGAGATTCAGGCTGGAGTGAAAGGGAAGGTACACCATTGATAGGGAGTACCTTTTTCCTTATCCAACAGAAGACAACGAGTCACTGCGAGGGTGAGGTCTCAGATTGGCGAGAAGTCACAAGTAAGTCCCGCAAGGGTCAGTCCTTGGACCTATACTGTTTCTGATACTTGTAAATGCTCTCCCGAGGAAATAGACTCGTTTCTCTCAGTGTTTTTCTGATGACGCAAAAATTATGATGAGGATTGAAACTAAGAGGATAGTAGGAGGCTACAAGATGACCTAGACAGACTGAATGACGGTCCAACAAATGGCTGCTCAAGTGTCTTTAGGAGTCTTTAATGGTAACCTTCTTTTGCTTCTCGAGGTCGAATATATCGTTCAATAGGATCTCCAACTCCACTTTCCGGGCCATCTCACTCGGTCTGGACATAACGTGACAGTTTATACCCAGATTTAAGAGAGTAATTTGGTCCTCAGTGAGGTTGATTCCAGCAAGATTTAAGAAGCCATCTCTGGGTCGTGGAATCGCCATAGGTCCTTCAAATATGTTGTCATTTTCTCGATGATCCTGATTTCGGTGCTGTGGTGATGTTAATCTGAAAGGATGTCGAGGTGTTGGTCAATGCAAGTACGGAGGTCTACGGAGGAGACTAGAAGAGATTTCGGTGCTGTGGTGATGTTAATCTGAAAGGATGTCGAGGGTTGGTCAATACAAGTACGGAGGTCTACGGAGGAGACTAGAAGAGGAGAATAAGAAGAGGATAGCAAGGGAACGTAAGAGAAAACAATGAACAGAAAAAAGAAAGAAGAGAGAAAGAAAAAGAAAGAGAAAGAAAGATAAATGGAAGGGTAAACTTATGTTAGATCACGTTTGTTAGAAAGATTAGAGCATTTGAGTATATACTGTGAAAGGGAAGAGTCAACAGCAACAAAGCCAGGATTCAAGTTCATGTTGGGTACATTGTGTATTAGAGCCGATTCAACAAGACGGCATCTGTGTAGAGTAGAGGCAGGAAAGACCAATTTGGTGGAAGACAAATCAATAGGATGATTAGAATCCCTCACATGACAGAAGAGAGCATTGTTAGTGTCTGCAGACTTAACACTTCTTTTGTGTTCTTTAAGTCTGTCATTCAGTGTACGGCCAGTTTCGCCAAAAGTTTCGTGTTTTTTTTTCGCCAAAAAAAAAAAAAAAAAAAAAAATATTGGAGAGGACAAGATGAACAGGTGTGGGAATTTTACCCACCATATCTAATAATCATCTAAGAAATGTATTATTTCTATATCATATCTATATCATATCTATATCATATCTATATCATATCAGAATCACAATAGATTCACAACATAGCTTGATCCTAGATGACAATGCCACTATGATCACGTACGCCATAGGGCCCTATAGATGCCTACGTGACTTTGTGCATGATCTCTCAAGGATCCAGAAGCTTCTAGAAGGATTTGTTAATTAAAAATTTATTGGAACACTGACGTCGTATCCGGTAGAGATAAAATCGAATCCTTATTAAGAGTCATTGGTATTATCAATTACTACTTATAATCTTTAAATCCTATATCTAATTTTATTATAATCACATCTTATCTCAATCATAAGTCTAGACTGTAAAAATAATCAATCAATATTCATTGTAAGCTACCCCTCAAGGGACAGGGAGGAGCATCTTGGGAGCAAGAGCGCCCAGGACACGACCACAGCCCGGGGCAGAACGCGTATGTTTACACAACTGTGTACACGTGACGGTCCCTTAGCGAACTTTATTTTGGCTGAGGACACCTTATCTAATATCATTATCACCAGTGAACACTCTCTAGAACTGGGGGAGTACCTGGACAATATATCAACAAGGAAAATCCTAGAACATTTATGTAAAATAAGAGTGAAGTGGAGCATTTAGTGACGCGGTCTCCACCTTCATCCCTAATCTTCATTGTTATCTTCTGCAACGCAGTCCAATATCCGTAGCGACGCTACTAGATCATACAGCAACGCTGTTTTATAAAATATCGTGCCTAAACTCGCCAAGAGAGTTTATTCAGTCTGGCACACTTGTCAGACAGGCACCCGACTGGCAGAGAAGTATATTGAATGTTATTTTGGTATATGATTGGCCAATTGTATGCTTGTGACTTAATATTCTATAAATCTGTCTTTCGGTAAAAGGCGAGGCAACGCCTCATATTTCTGTGAGTTTATTATTAATATTGTGGTACAGCAGAATCTTATCCAAGCTCTGAACCTCATGAGTGTCCAGTGTCAGAAAGTGGGTACAATAAGTACACAAATACTCATGAGTGTCCAGAGTGTAGGAAGAGATTCAACAAGCTGACTGTATTTAATCATATACATTGATCATATACATTGCATATACTTGAATATATAAATTAAGTTAACAATTGCTTGCTTAGTTTTTTTTAAGTAATCATATAAGTTCATTAAATTGAATATAATTTTAGTACTCAGTAACAGTACTCAGACCATATTTAGGTCATTTATCATACTATTACAATTTACAGTGTTGTATTGTTTATAGTATAAGTGTATTGGCTGTTAATTGCTAAGGTGCTAGGCTAGACTGTGTATGTTTAAATCTCTGATTTAAACAGAGCCAGTGTTCAGTTATATAACTGAATTTATAAAATCTTATCCTTGTATAAAATACAAGCTGATGTGAGATACCTGTTGGCAGGTGGACGTGGAACTGCAATCAACCTATCAACTAATTCACTCACCCCACCTGCCCTTACAGCCCATTATCTGTCATTAGGAAAAGAGGAGCTAGGATTTACGACCCTAGCTAGAGATTTTAGTTGAATTAATTTGCATACAGTAATTTTTTAATTTAGTTCAGTACAAGTCTCTGGTAGTCTCCTCTTATATCAATCACAGCAGGTTTTTCCCACATTTTTGGTCCTTCGAACCTAGATAGTCTAGAAACTAGATAATTATTGGTCCTTTAAACCTAGATAGTCTATAAACTAGACTATATTATTCCAGCAAATACATAAGAAACTTCTTGATTTTGCATTGGAATAATTTTTACATATTCTAGCCTAACCTAGCTATCAGCCAATATTTATCATAGCTATATATCTAAGTAAACAAATTGTTTGCAGTGGCTTAAGCCACCATATCCATTAACTAGTAAGCATTCATATATTAATTTGTGCTGTGTTAAGAAACCACAGTACTTAATCTATCAGTGTCAAAGACAACTGCATATTAATCATATACTATTATCTACCTCACTTGTGGTAACATACATACATATTTAAGTGTATTATCTAACATTATCTCTAATCAACTGATTTTCAGTGCTGCTCATTACATAATATTCTTTAAAAAAGAATTTTTATCACTGTATGAGCATTTCATTACAAATTATCCATAATCAACTATATCAAACCCTATTACAGGTAAAACCAGTAGGCATTCTACTGTATTTTATCAAGCAACTATTAGGGTAACAGATCTTGTAATAACTTTGCAAAAATAGTGACATTTACTATTTTTAAAAAATTATTACAGGATTTACCAACTTGGTGCATTCGGGTCACAAATCAAATTATCACAGTACTTTTGATAATTGAACACCTGCTACAACCAGATTCCAGGGAGGAAATGAAGGACGATCTTTGGAATCATTACCTAAGTAGACAGGAAAGCTCATTTATCAAAACTCATTAACATCACAAATATTTATCAGAAAAAAGAAAATATCTCGGAATCTCCGAAACTCGGAAAAGGTCAAAATGACTAACAGTATTCCACCAGCTACTGAAACTGAAAAAGAAAAGGACACAAAGTGTCTAAAAAATCACTTGAATCTACAGCCTACAGACCATTTAAATCAGGTGATAGACAAATGTCATCATCACTTGGCTACAATAGTCTACCATTGGGGATTAAGACCAATCTTAATCTCACATCACAATCTGAATGGCTAAACAGCCCCTCATCACTAATCCACAATCTGAATGGCTAAACAGCCCCTCATCACTAATCTACAATCTGAAAGGCTAACAGCCCATTGACAATGTCAATACAAATATTATCATCCATCTAAGATAACTATCTTAATCCAAGAATATAGTCTTGATCATCTAATCTCATGCTTTCACTGGAGTGAAAGCAGCCTCAGAAAATCTGAAGGCAATCAAGCGTCTCAAAGAGACTTACTTAATAGAAAAGGCAAAGCCGAGAAAAAAAAGCAAAATGCTTCATCACATCATGAATAATGTAGATACACATTATTACAGATACAATTCATCCTTTAAGGAAATCCTTGGAGGAGTACAAGTGTTACATGCTTGTATGACCTACTTGCATGTAATTACTTACCTACAGGTGTTACATACTTGTAACAACATCTTATCACAAAGCCAAATCTTTGATGGACTTCGAGCTTACGTACAAAGATTACGAAGCCGAGGAAAACTTAGATCTCAAGAAAAATCACTAAAAGTGAATCCACGGACAAAAACAAAAATGTCCAAACTGGCAGTCCAAAATCAAGGCAACAAAACTCCTCTTCTGCAAAGTGGAAAAAGAGTAATGTTGGCTCTTATGCTATATCCTCCACAGTTAACAGAACTGTAGGAAATCAAGCTCCCAAGACAGATAAGACAAAAGGAGCAGCAAGTGCCCCAAGATGCTTATTCTGTCAAGAAGCACATAGCATTTATCAATGCACAGTTTATGAAGGCCGTGCCAGTCGAATCGATCGACTGAAATCTCTGAACAGGTGCATCCGTTGTCTACGGAAGCACGATACAAGTGAGTGTAACACTCAATTGCAGAACTGCCAATATTGTAATAAAAGTGTACATCACACAGCACTCTGTGGTGATATCAACACTCAATCCAGATCACTTGCTTCCAATAATCAATCTTCATCTCAGGCAAAGCCAAAAGATGATACCACAACAGCAGTACAATTCTGTACAGTAATGAGTAATGTCAATGCCTCAGATACAGAAATTGTTACAACTGCCATATTGCCTACGCACAGCTAAATGTGTAATGAAGGAGTTTGTATTCAAACTAGAGGCTTTTTTGATCAGGGTCACAGAAAACCTTCATCAGTAAAAAGATGGCAGAAGATTTACAACTTAAATCTTCAAAGCAAGTATCTACATCCATATCAGGGTTTTTTACCAGTTCAGGTCATAGAACCTTTCCGGTAGTACAACTCATGGTCTGCCTGGGTACATCCCAAAGGACAGTCGAAGCCATAGTAGTTGATAAAATCCCTACTGAAATGGAAGTGACTGGTCTGGCAGCCACTATTAAATTCCTAAAAGAAAAAGGAATTCAATTAGCAGATCCTCGGCTCGATTCTGATTACATAGGAGATATCGGAATCCTGATTGGAGCTGACTATTATCATCAATTCATTCTGTCAGAAGAATGTATGGGTATGAAAATACTCAAATCAGCAGGAGGCATATTGTTGACAGGACCTATACTAGATCTTGAACCTTCAACTCCTGAAAAATCACATCATACAGAAACTGTAATCATGGCCTGACTAGGCAAAGATCAATCACCCCTTAAAATCCCCCACATGATTGATGATGGATTGGAATCTGTACATCAATTGTGGGAACTTGATGCTATAGGAATAATTCCTGATCAACCAAGTCCTGATGATGTCTGTGCATACAATCAGTACTTAGAAACTGTACAGTATCATGATGGACAGTACTGGGTAAGGCTACCATGGAAAATCAACCATAAAACCTTACCTACCAATTATCACATGGCTTATAGTCAATTTAAATCTCAATTAGCAAAGCTAAGAAAAAGGCCTGAGCATTTAAAACTCTATCATGAGATTATAGCTCAACAATTGAAGAATAAATTCATAGAAGTCGTGAAACACGACAATAAGCAAACAGGCCATTTTTTACCACACATGGCTGTAATGAGAGAATCAAAAACAACTCCTTTACGGATAGTTTTTAACTGTAGCTCTAAATCTGGACCCCAAGGAACCAGTCTAAATGATTGTTTGCAAACAGGTCCAAGTCTAACTCAGAAATTGTATGACATACTGTTGAAGTTTAGACTTAATAAATATGCATATTCAGCAGATATAAGTAAGGCCTTTCTAAGAGTCGGCTTGCAGGAAGAAGATAGAGACTTCACTAAGTTTCTATGGGTAGAGAACCCAGAAGATATCAATAGTCCTATAGTGACTTTCAGATTCTCCTCAGTTCTTTTCGGCGCGACTTCAAGTCCATTTCTGTTGCAAGCAACTCTAGATACTCATCTGAAAAAATCATCAAGTCCCTATAAGGCTGAAATCAGTCAGAATCTATATGTAGATAATTTTCAAGGGACAGTTAACAGTACTACTGAACTGTTACAATTATATCAAGAGGCCAACAAGGAGCTACAAGGTGCCAACATGCCACTACAATCTTGGGCCTCTAATAATGCAACATTGAATAATCAAATAGCAAGAGATTACCCTGAATATCACGTACCAGAATCACAAAAGGTGTTAGGTATGGAGTGGGATTTAATCTCAGACTCGATCTCTATCAAATCCGTGCCAGTAAATTATTGCATTGCTACAAAAAGGGATTTACTTTCACAAGTTAGTAAAGTGTTTGACCCACTTGGTCTACTAAATCCTTTAACTATCAAGTGGCGTTTACTGGTGCAAGAAGCTTGGAAGTCTAAAGTTGGTTGGGATGATCCACTACCACTCCAGTTACAAAAAGCTTGGATGGAAATGGCTCAAGAACAAACTTTAGTCGACAAGATAATCTTTCCGAGACACATAGTCGAGGAAAATGATGAAGTAACACTACATGTATTCGCAGACTCGTCAGCCAAAGCTTTTGGAGCTTGTGCTTACTTAGTGACTTCTAATCAATCATATCTTATCACCTCTAAGGCCAGAGTCGCTCCATTAAAAAAGAGGACTTTGCCTCAGATGGAACTAACAGCACTGCTAACAGCCACACGCTTAGCTGTGCATATCAAACAAGTCTTGTCTACCATGAACATCAAAGATGTCATTATATGGTCTGACAATGAAGCTGTTTTACAATGGGTACGAAACGACAACTGTCCGACTCCCTATGTAAAAAATCGCGTCTCGGAAATTAAAGAAATTTCCGCAGGCTTTCAATTGTTGCATGTACCAACAAAAGATAATCCAGCTGATCTCTTATCAAGAGGTATGACGTTTAAACAATTTGCAAAGGCAGATATTTGGTTTTATGGGCCTAGATGGTTAGTGAATGGCAGTTGGCCTGAACAAAAGCCGCACGTCATCACGACACAAACCATAACTACCACCAGGCAGCAAGCTCAAATATCAGTCTTGGATTGTACTCGTTACTCCTCGCTCATCAAATTAATCAATGTAACACAGAACGTGTTTCAATATCTCAGGAAAAAAGGTATAAAATACACTTTTCCTGATGCACTTATCTATTGGGTAAGACAAGCCCAGACAGAAACTTATGGTAAGAACTATGAAAATCTTCCGCATAAGTTAAAACACAATCTCGGTCTGTGGATAGACCAAGAAAATCACAACATTCTGCGTTGTGGAGGGAGACTTAAACACGCAGATGTTAATCTAGATACCGTGCATCCATGGCTTTTACCAAAAATCATTGGATCACCAGGTTGATTGTGTTACATACACATCAACAAATCATCAAACATGGAGGAGTGTTAGACACACTCACACAAATCAGACAACAGTATTGGATTCCTCAGGGAAGACAGTCAGTCAAATCAATCTTGAAAAAATGCATGATATGCCGAAGGTACGATGCAAAAACTTGCTCTTATCCGGGCCCACCACCTCTACCAAAGGAACGTGTGGTCCATCTACATCCTTTCGAAACGACCGGAGTAGATTATACAGGAGCAATATATCTAACAGGGACTCCAGATAAGCAACCTATCAAGGCATACATCTGTCTGTTCACCTGTGCTACCACCAGGGCAGTACATTTAGAGGTAACACCCGATATGACTGCTCAATCATTTATTCAAGCTTTCCGCAGATTCGCAGCACGCCGATCATGCCCCAAGCTGATGATTTCAGATAACGGAGCAAACTGTAAATATAACTGATATCAACACGAGCGCACTAAATTTTGAAAGAGAAATTGAAAACATGCCCATGCACTCGGCCCCAGGTCCAGACTCATGGAATTCAATATTTATAAAGAAATGCAAAGTGCCGGTAGCACAGGCACTCAGTATAGTGTGGAGGAAGAGCTTGGACACGGGGGAGATACCAGATGCACTTAAAGTAGCAGACATAGCCCCTCTACACAAGGGAGGGAGCAAAGCATTGGCAAAGAATTATAGACCAGTTGCACTAACATCGCACATAATAAAAGTATTTGAGAGAGTGATTAGGAGTCAGGTCACCAATTTCATGGAGACCAATGACCTTCACAACCCAGGCCAACATGGATTTCGAGCGGGAAGATCGTGCCTCTCACAGCTACTTGAGCACTACGATAAAGTCACTGAGGCATTAGAAGAAAAACAGAATGCTGATGTGATATACACGGACTTCGCAAAGGCATTCGATAAATGTGACCATGGCGTGATAGCACACAAAATGAAGTCAATGGGAATAACCGGTAAAGTAGGACGCTGGATACTCAGTTTTCTGTCAAACAGGACTCAGCGAGTAACGGTCAACCATATAAAATCTAGTCCAAGTGCAGTTAAAAGCTCTGTACCTCAGGGTACAGTCCTTGCACCGCTGCTTTTCCTTATTCTCATATCAGATATAGACAAAAATACAAGTCACAGCTTCGTATCATCCTTTGCAGACGACACAAAAATCAGCAAGAAAATTACCTCGGCTGAAGACATTGAAAAACTTCAAGCTGATATTAATAAAGTTTTCGACTGGGCATCAGAAAATAATATGATGTTTAACAGTGACAAATTCCAGGTACTCAGGTACGGTAAAAATGAGGACCTTAAACATAATACAGGGTACAAAACACAATCAAATGTGCCCATAGTAGGAAAACAACATGTAAAGGATTTGGGAATAATGATGTCTGACGACCTAACGTTTAGGGAGCATAACCAAGCAAATATTGCGACAGCCAGAAAAATGATAGGATGGATTACGAGAACTTTCAAATCCAGGGATCCCATCACAATGCTTGTACTCTTCAAGTCACTTGTGCTGTCCCGTCTTGAGTACTGTTCAGTACTCACTTCCCCCTTTAGAGCAGGAGAGATTGCTGAAATAGAGGGAATACAGAGAACATATACGGCACGCATAGACGCGATAAAGCACCTAAATTATTGGGATCGTCTCAAAGCTCTCCAAATGTACTCACTAGAAAGAAGACGAGAGAGATATCAAATAATATACACCTGGAAGATACTGGAGGGCCAGGTCCCAAATCTACACAGTAAAATAACAACGTACTGGAGTGAACGATATGGAAGAAAATGCAGAATAGAGCCAGTGAAGAGCAGGGGTGCCATAGGCACAATCAGAGAACACTGTATAAACATCAGAGGTCCGCGGTTGTTCAACGTCCTCCCAGCAAGCATAAGAAATATTGCCGGAACAACCGTGGACATCTTCAAGAGGAAACTAGATTTATTCCTCCAAGGAGTTCCGGACCAGCCGGGCTGTGGTGGGTATGTGGGCCTGCGGGCCGCTCCAAGCAACAGCCTAGTGGACCAAACTCTCACAAGTCAAGCCTGGCCTCGGGCCGGGCTTGGGGAGTAGAAGAACTCCCAGAACCCCATCAACCAGGTATCAACCAGGTAAACTTGGTAGCTGGAGAAGCATGTCTACGGGAAATCTGTTCCCATCCTGCAGTTACTTCCACACTGGAACAGCGTCATTGCAGATGGAAATTTATCCCTCCAAGAGCCCCATGGCACGGAGGATTTTATGAACGGTTAATAAGAACTGTCAAAAGATCCTTGAGAAAATCTCTACACCGTCAGAAAATCAATCTTCAAGAACTCCAGACAGTAATCACGGAAATAGAATCAAGGGTGAATAACCGGCCGTTGACTTACTTGTCTGATGATCCTACTCAACATGAGCCATTAAGTCCTGCACACCTAATGTATGGAA
>WNGS01093919.1:0-11253 GCA_020271785.1 Procambarus virginalis
GAAGGGAAGAAGAGGGACAAGAAATGATGAAACAGAAAAACGCAGATGAGACTGGTTTAGCACGACCAAGAACAACAGGAATAGAATTCGCCAACAATTCGTTATGCGGGAGCCAAACCCCTTAAGAATACTGAGAGCAAAAACACGAGCGCACTAAATTTGAAAGAGAAATTGAAAACATGCCCATGCACTCGCCCCAGGTCCAGACTCATGGAATTCAATATTTATAAAGAAATGCAAAGTGCCGGTAGCACAGGCACTCAGTATAGTGTGAGGAAGAGCTTGGACACGGGGAGATACCAGATGCACTTAAAGTAGCAGACATAGCCCCTCTACACAAGGGAGGGAGCAAAGCATTGGCAAAGAATTATAGACCAGTTGCACTGACATCGCACATAATAAAAGTATTTGAGAGAGTGATTAGGAGTCAGGTCACCAATTTCATGGAGACCAATGACCTTCACAACCCAGGCCAACATGGATTTCGAGCGGGAAGATCGTGCCTCTCACAGCTACTTGAGCACTACGATAAAGTCACTGAGGCATTAGAAGAAAAACAGAATGCTGATGTGATATACACGGACTTCGCAAAGGCTTTCGATAAATGTGACCATGGCGTGATAGCACACAAATGAAGTCAATGGGAATAACCGGTAAAGTAGGGCGCTGGATACTCAGTTTTCTGTCAAACAGGACTCAGCGAGTAACGGTCAACCATATAAAATCTAGTCCAAGTGCAGTTAAAAGCTCTGTACCTCAGGGTACAGTCCTTGCACCGCTGCTTTTCCTTATTCTCATATCAGATATAGACAAAAATACAAGTCACAGCTTCGTATCATCCTTTGCAGATGACACAAAAATCAGTATGAAAATTACCTCGGCTGAAGACATTGAAAAACTTCAAGCTGATATTAATAAAGTTTTCGACTGGGCATCAGAAAATAACATGATGTTTAACAGTGATAAATTCCAGGTACTCAGGTACGGTAAAAATGAGGACCTTAAACATAATACAGAGTACAAAACACAATCAAATGTGCCCATAGTAGGAAAACAGCATGTAAAGGATTTGGGAATAATGATGTCTGACGACCTAACGTTTAGGGAGCATAACCAAGCAAATATTGCGACAGCCAGAAAAATGATAGGATGGATTACGAGAACTTTCAAATCCAGGGATCACATCACAATGCTTGTACTCTTCAAGTCACTTGTGCTGTCCCGTCTTGAGTACTGTTCAGTACTCACTTCCCCCTTCAGAGCAGGAGAGATTGCTGAAATAGAGGGAATACAGAGAACATATACGGCACGTATAGACGCGATAAAGCACCTAAATTATTGGGATCGTCTCAAAGCTCTCCAAATGTACTCACTAGAAAGAAGACGAGAGAGATATCAAATAATATACACCTGGAAGATACTGGAGGGCCAGGTCCCAAATCTACACAGTAAAATAACAACGTACTGGAGTGAACGATATGGAAGAAAATGCAGAATAGAACCAGTGAAGAGCAGGGGTGCCATAGGCACAATCAGAGAACACTGTATAAACATCAGAGGTCCACGGTTGTTCAACGTCCTCCCAGCAAGCATAAGAAATATTGCCGGAACAACCGTGGACATCTTCAAGAGGAAACTAGATTTATTCCTCCAAGGAGTTCCGGACCAGCCGGGCTGTGGTGGGTATGTGGGCCTGCGGGCCGCTCCAAGCAACAGCCTAGTGGACCAAACTCTCACAAGTCAAGCCTGGCCTCGGGCCGGGCTTGGGGAGTAGAAGAACTCCCAGAACCCCATCAACCAGGTATCAACCAGGTATCAACCAGTCCAATCTAGTCAAGATAAGACTGGAAAAGGTTCAAAGGTTGCCACCAGACTGGTACCCGAGCTGAGAGGTATGAGCTACGAGGAGAGACTACGGGAATTAAACCTCACTTCGCCGGAAGACAGAAGAGTTAAGGGGACATGTTCACCACATTCAAGATTCTGAAGGGAATTGATAGGGTAGATAAAGACAGGCTAATTAATACAAGGGGGCACACGCAAGGGTAACGAAGGACACTACAGCCGAATTGAAAGCAAAGGTCAACAAATTTGATTGAAACTGTGAATGCCAAGAAATCCGGACTCCACCTGCCAAAGATTATTGGGGAATATTAACCTGGATATGCGTATGGAAATGTCAAGACACATAAGCTGGAAACCCACTTCGGCCAATCATCAGCCAGATACCCACACCCACGTACAGACTGGCGAAACGACTCAACGGCTTACTGACTCCTTATGTCCCTTGCGCCTTCAGCCTGAAGTCCCCGAAGGAATTTGTTGACTTACTGTGGGGAACACGGGCCACAGGGATAAGAGCCTCGTTGGACGTAGAATCACTGTTTACCAACGTACCTGTGGATGAAACAATCGGGATGGTAGTGGACCGAGTGTATCGTGATCCGGCCTGTACTCCTCTTGACATACCAGAAAATATCCTGAGGAAACTACTCGAAGCTTGTACTAAGGAGGCACCCTTCTTGAGCCCGGATGGGCACGTGTATAAGCAAGTAGATGGGGTCGCCATGGGTTCTCCCCTAGGTGTCCTGTTTGCGAACTTCTACATGGGTACTATCGAGAAAAAAGCCTTAGTCGACTTGAACTTGAAACCGGCCATATACTGCAGGTATGTTGACGACATTTTTACACAGACTGTGTAAAAAATTTTACACAGACTGTGTGAGGCTGTAGGTGTCAGCCGACTTCGCACATTTTATATATTCGGTCTCTTCTTTATCTGTCCTGATATCAGACATCTGCAGGAGCTGAAAGAGGCGTTTGATCAGAATTCTGTGTTGCGTTTCACTTTCGAGATGGAGAAGGATGGGAAGCTGCCCTTTCTAGATGTAACAGTCATGGAAAGGAGCAGAGGTTTCCACACTGCAGTCTACACTAAGGAAACAAACATGGGAATGTGCCTAAATGCCAACAGTGACTGCCCAGACAGGTACAAGAGGAGTGTTGTTAACGCTTATGTCGACCGTGCTCTCAGCCACAGCTCAGAATGGAAGCAAGTCGACGACGAACTCTGTAGGGTAAGGCAGGTCCTAGTCAACAACGGCTTCTCCAATGGTTTCATTGAAGACATCATAAGAAGGAAAGTGAAACGCCATGCAACCTCTGAAGAGACAACTAATACAACACCTATACCCCCTATTAGATATTTTACAGGAACTTCTTCTCCACAGCTCATAAAACAGAGGAAAGGGTCCTGAAAGATATTGTTAATAGAAATGTTATCCCTACAGACAAAAATCAGAAGATACAACTAACGATTTCTATAAAACCAAAAAAACGGCAAGCCTACTCATGAGAAACTCTCCAGACACGAGCAGAACGCTCTAAAAGAGACAAACGTCGTCTATGCCTAAAAATGCCCTTTGGGGACTGTAAGCCTCAAAAAACTCAGTATATAGGCAAGACAACAACATCTCTTTCCAGGCGTTTAACGATGCATAAGCAACAGGGCTCCATTAAGGAACATATATTCTCTTCCCACAACCAAACCATCACCAGAGAAATCTTAGCAAACAACACAGAAATCATTGATAGATACAGCGACAGCAGGCGGCTTGACATCTGCGAGGCACTACACATCAAGAAGTCAACACCAGCAATCAACAGCCAATTAATGCACAACTATATTCTACCCACTTCAAGACTCCGCTCCAATATAGAAACATCAAGAAATATGGGCCAATAGGCCTTCTGCAGTTCTATTTGTACCCAACTTCTGCAAATCTATACCCATTGTTCCGTGTTCTGTGTTTTGTTGAAAGTTTGTTTTTCACCCCACTATTACATCACCTCACCCAAATGCAGGTATGAGAGCCAATGCTGTTTCAGGCATAAGTTGTGTGTGGATAAACTAAAGTCTTTGAAAATGTAATAAGTTTTACGAAACATGCTCAAGTGTCGCATCAGACTAGAAATAAAAATGAATTTTGGAGAATTTATTTTTTATTTACCGTCACCAGTAAAAAGAAACATAAGGAAAATCGAGAAAATTCGTGTTAGAATTATTAATCTTACTTTTTCGGTCATATTTAATAATATATATATATATATATATATATATATATATATATATATATATATATATATATATATATATATATATATATATATTATATATATATATATATATTGTGACGGTAAAGTGTTGGAGTGTTGATATTCGGCAGTCCTCCAATGGCACGTGTCAATGCCTGGTCACACTTACAAAAAAAAAAAGAGACTGCTTGCCTGTTTGTCTGTGGTAAGGTAAGGGAAGACACGCAAAACACAAAGTATAAACAATGAAACTTTAATTAATTTAGAAAGCAAAATATATATAAAGACAATCCCTTGGCTTAAGTGAACTTTTTAGAACAAGTCAAAAAACACAAGAAAACATAAATAATTACTAGAGATGAAATTACAATAATATAAAGTTATAGTAAAATAAAAATCAGGTGCTGAGAATATTGGCTATAGCTGCTACCTCCTTTAGTATCGGACAGCCAGAGCTTAGTATACCAGAGAGAGATGTCAACTCTTAAGAGCATGAGAATATTCTGAGGAAGACGGCTGCAGCTAGCCCAGACGTCGACTCGGGTAGATGGCGTGAGTGGTGCAGGTGCAGGTGACACCAGCCAATCACAAGCAGGCAGGCGGAGTATGGTCGTTAGCTCGTTGAAGACGGGTGATGAGCCAGCTTGTGGGGGGTGAAGGGGGTTTGCAGGGTACGTTTTGCTTCCTGGTCAAAACGTTTTGTGCTACTGGTGGACGTATCTTGAATGTAGCCTCTTGTACTTGTTATATGACGTAACTTTGATAGGGAAGAGCAGGCTCAATCTCTCTTGAAAGAGATTATCGTCACAACTCTCCCCCGAAGCCTGCGGTTCCGGAAGAAGTTACGTCTTCAGGTGGTAGAGTGGTAGGTGGAGCTGCCTCTACCTCATGAACTCTGGAGAGGGCGTCGGCTATGATGTTGTCAGAACCCTTGATGTAGAAGATCTCCAGGTTGAAATCTTGTAGATATAAAGCCCATCGTAGAAGACGTTGATTATTGAATTGGGCTTGATGCAAGAAGCGTAGAGGATTGTGGTCCGAGTAGATGGTGGTAGACCGAGCACCTTGTAGGTATGGTGCAAAGTGCTGTAAATTCAGGACGATGGAGAGTGGCTCCTTCTCGATAGTGCTGCAATTCTTCTGGTGTTGTAGAACCTCCTCGCCTCGTTGTTGCATCAGGATGCCCCCCGATGCCGGTACCACTGGCGCCGACATGGAGGAGGAAAGGCTTCATGATATCTGGCGAGGCGAGAATGGGATTAGAACATGGTAAAGGAGCACCATTATTGTCCTGAAAATAAGTATGAAGATCAGTTAGGATTTCCGAGTTGGAAAGCGCTGTCTCAGTGTCAGTGCTTTTGGGAGGAGAAGCAGGGAAGGTCTCACTGTGGAGGTATGGACCTTTAAAGGAAGAGTATGTTACCAACACAGTGGGAGGAGTACCATTATATAGCTTCAGAAGGTTGACGTAGCACAACTGGGTCTTCCGCCGCCTATCTGGAGTCTCTAGAACGTAGTTGTGGTTGTTTCTGCACTCCTTGATGCGGTAGGGTCCTGAAAACCTGTTTTGCAAGGGAGAACCTGGGATAGGAAAGTAAGCAAGCACGAAGTCTCCCGGTTTAAATTTCCTTACTTTGTTGTTCTGGTCATATTGAGTCTTCATCCTCTCTTCGGCTTTCAATAGATTGACCTTAGCAAAGGTATGCACCCTCTCTTGAATGTGTTGTAGGTTTTGAAGAAACTGGGGCACATTCTAATGCTCACTGAAGGTGGCATCACGTAGAGAGTCCTTGAAAGCTTTAAGAGGAGTATGGCACTTACGTCCGTAGAGCATCTCATAAGGACACAGGATGGTTAGTATATAGGCGTTGCCAGAACTGGTCCAAGGTAAAGGACCAACACAGTCTATAATAAGTCTGTGGAAAGGTTCCGCAGGCACCCAGATGGGTGTCATTGGTGCTCTGGGGATAGAGATGTTCGGTTTACCTGCCATCTGACATGTGTGACACTGTTTGACGTACTGTTTGACGTTGTTAACCATACCAGGCCAGTAGTAGTCTTGTCGAATTCCGTGGTAGGTTTTGTTAAAACCACAGTGTGAAAGTGCTCCGTGGGCCAGGTGTAGAATAGTGGGCCGCAGGCTGGTGGGAGTCACTAGTTGTTCGACGTTGGCCCAATCGTCCTCCTCCTTCAGTTTACTGGGTCTGTATCTGCGGTAGAGCAGCTTGTTCTCTAGAAAGAACCCAGGGATACTGTCAGGTTGAGTCTCAGCCTGAAAGAATAATGGTGTTAAGGTAAGATCTTCCCTCTGTAACTTACGGAACTCCAACGTGGTAAGATTTGGGGGTAGTTTCAGAGGGTCTTCAGGGACAGTGGTAGCAGTAGAATCAGCTGGTTGCGGTCGTGCAGCTTGTGCACGGGTGGTCATCAAAACCGGAGGAGAAACTTCATCACTCTCTTGAACCTTTGCTGGAACATACTCAAAGATGGGATTATCCATTACAGAGGTACACACCTGGGGTTTGTCCATGACGATCAGGTTGGTCGGTTGCAGGTCTTCTACCAAGTCGTTGCCTAGAAGTTGCACTCCAGGCATGGGAAAAGGCTTTTCCCTGATGGCGACTTGGACTTCACCAGTCACGAAGGGACAATCCAGGTGGACTCTGGCGAGTGGATAAGGAGTAGTAGCAGTGAGGTCAGTGATGAAGACTGTTTCCCCAGTGTAGGTGATATTGGGCACAGTTAATTTCAATATTATTGATTGAAGAGCCGCTGTGTCCCTCAAGATCTTCAATTTCAAACGTCCCTCCGAATCTGAACCGTTGGTAGAGACAGTTCCAGGATACAGGTGTTTACTGAAGAGAGAAAAATCATTAACATGAACACCAACATTCATCACAGGCTTACCGGACTTAGGAGGAGTCTGTTTGGGTTTAGTGGATTCAGTATCACCCTTGTATTGAGACTTACCACATTTATCTATGGTATGTCCATAGAGTCTACAATACTTACAGTACAATTGTGAGCTAGCTTGATCTGTACTCACTTTCTCGTAACTGTACCAAGACTTCTTACTGGAAGGTGGTTCTGGTGTCAGCCGGTGGATGAGGCTGTAGGTGTCAGCCGACTTCGCACATTTTATATATTCGGTCTCTTCTTTATCTGCTAAATATAAACGGACGGGAGGAGGTACACGCCTCAAGAATTCTTCAACTAGCATGAGGTTGACGAGTTCTGCAAAGGTAGAGACATGTGCTGCTTCCAGCCATTTCATAAAATATCTCCGTTTGGTATTGGCAAACTCTAGAAAGGTGGTGGTACTTGCCTTTAGGTGATGTTATAAAATAAATGTGGGTGTTGCTATGGGGAAACTGGTACTATTAAGGGGTAAGGGTAAGTAGACTAGAGGTATCAAGATATGGGAGAACAAAAGGCCCGGCCCCCAAAGTAAAATATCCACAATAATAATTGCTTGCTACTAAACCTGGTTAGTCTAGGAAATGATTATTGAACTCCCACACAGGAATAAGGGATACTCTGTTCAAACTTACTTATTTATTAACCCCTTAACACCCCCCATACACAATCTCACCAATAACAATTTAATACTAACTTTACCACACAATCTTACGTTAAAAGCCTTGGTCCACGTAGGCAGGATACAAGGTTTACACTGGTAACAAGCTAGGGTAAAGCTCTACTATAACACACTAGATTCAGCCTAGGGTAGGGGACCACGTGGTACACTGGGACCCCAGTTAGCATAACAGGTACAACAACTTAAATATACTTACTACACCCCAGGTATACTACTCTACACATATAACGATAGGTATGCCAGACATATACAAACTGAGTAATGGAGTACTTAACCAACTAAGTCACAGAAATACAGAAGTAAGAGGAAGGAGGAGAGCGCGTCCGAACAGCACAGCCGCCAGCAGAGAGAAGACCGTCCCAGCAGCATGCGTGAGTGGTGCCGGGAAGAGCCCAATTGATCATACAGCTATACACATTAAAACATCTTCCCCTTATGCCTCATATTGCTACTTTCCTCATTCTACGGGTAGTTAAACTTATAACAATGTTACTTAATCCACAACAAGTTTAAGAGTCTAAATGCTTTGTGAGCTACACGAATAGTCGTACTTCTGGCAGGGATGATTACAAACAGCTACATCTCTCTATGCGTGCCCTGCCATATTGTCGTTACTAAGCTCAATTTTGACCTCTGGTTTCCATCTAAAGAACCCAGAGTCGTAACACTCCTCCCCCCTTCAGAGAAAAAAAAATGTGACTACTAGAATAGTAGTCATATTTTTTTGTAAGAGTATACAGAATAAAATGGACATCCATGACATAATAGAAAATCAACCAAACAACAATTTCTGTCAAAAAAAATTACAAGTGAATTCTCTGAAAGAAAAAAAAACATACACAAAAAACAGAACAAAAAAACAAAAGGAAGTAAATAAATTGGACACGGGATATTTAATGTCACAGGAGAACCTAAAAAAAAAAAACTAAAGCATGACATTTGGTATGGCTTCCTGCGGCTCAGATGAATGTTACTCAGGCAAGCGGGACAGAGCGTCGGCTATCACGTTGAGCCGGCCCGGTAGGTGGATAATAGATAGATTAAAGTCCTGTAGGTACAATGCCCACCTGAGGATGCGCTTATTTTTCTGCTTCATCTGATTCATGAAAACTAATGGGTTATGGTCCGTGTACACTTCCACTATATTACCTGTGAGGTACACTTCGAACTTTTTGCAAGTTAGCACAAGCGCCAACGCCTCTTTTTCTATCACCGAATAATTGCGCTGCGCCTTGTCAAATTTCACAGAGTAATAATATACTGGGTGTTCCACTTTATCATCCCCAGTTTGCAACAACACTGCACCAGCACCCGAGTCAGACGCGTCAACTTGAATTTTAAACGGACGGTCGAACCTTGGACTAGCAAGCACTGGGGCGGAAGCTAAGATCAATTTCAAGTTTTTAAATGCCTCTGCACAGTCCGATGACCACTTAAATTTAACGGCCTTCCGCAACAAATCTGTGAGAGGAGTGGCCACACTGGAAAAGTTCTGACAAAAGCGTCGGTAGTACGCACACATACCGATAAATCGTTGAATGTCCTTTTTAGACCTGAGCACTGGATAGTCCAGAATAGCACTAATTTTGTCTTGTCGAGGTAACACTTTTCCTTGGCCCACTTCATAACCGAGGTACGTCACTGTGCCTTGGCCAAAATGACACTTTTTAGCATTTAAAGTTAGATTTGCATGTTTCAACACTGTGAACAACTGGCGTAACCTAGCTATGTGGTCAGCCCAATTAATATCAAAGAGCACAATATCATCTAAATACGCCCGACAATTTGGCACATTAGCGAGCAAAGAGTTCATTAGCCTCTGGAACGTGGCAGGGGCATTACGCAAGCCGAATGGTAACACTTGATACTCAAACACACCCTCGGGGGTCACAAACGCCGTTAGTTGTTTAGCACGTTCAGTGAGAGGGATTTGATAGTACCCTCTCGATAGATCGAATTTCGATACGTACGTGGCGTTCCCGATTTCGTCGATACAGTCCTCGAGACGTGGCAACGGATAGGCGTCCACTATGGTCACCTTGTTGAGCTGCCGATAATCGGTGCATAATCGCCAGGAGCCATCTGGTTTGGGGACCAAAAGGCAGGGCGAGCACCAAGAGCCCTGGCTCGGCCTGATGAGGCCGTGCTGGAGCAAGAAGTCGACCTCCTTACGGACGATGGCCTTCTTTTCCGGACTCATCCGATAGGGTTGAAGGCGAATGGGGGTGTAGTCCGTCAACTCGACATCATGGTAAATGGCATCAGTCTGGGTCGGGACCTCCCCGAACAGACTGGAGAATTCGTCAAGCAACGACTGCACCTCGTCACGTTGGGACATCTGCAAATGGGACAGTCCCTCCTCCACAGCATTCACAGAACTAGAATTATTGAGAATGAGATTAGTTGGGTCCCCAGAACAATCATCCCCTCCCTCACTGGAAATGGAAACATTGGTTAGTGCAATGGGCCTGGGGCCCTGGAACTTCTTCAGCCGATTCACGTGTACGAGCATTACCTGTTTACGCTTATCAGAGTGTCTTACTTTGTACGTGAGGTCCCCAGTCTTCTCTGTCACAATGTAGGGGCCCTCGTACTTGTGGGACATAGTGCTCCCCAGTCGAGGCTTTAGTACCAGGACAGGGTCACCGGGCTGAAATACCCGCAACTTAGCCTTGGCATCGTTCCGTTCTTTCATATTCTCTTGGGCCTTCCCAAGATACTTTAGTGCCGCAGCCTTGCAGTCCTTGAGTCTCTGGTGGTGTTGCGCAAAGAAAGCCGAACCTTCGGTTAACGTTACGTTCCCTAACAGATTCTCCTGTAACATTTGCAAGGGTCCACGAACTTTATGGCCAAAGACTAACTCAAAAGGAGAACAACCCAGTGAACTTTGCAACCCCTCCCTAGCAGCAAACAAAACATACGGCAAGTTCTCGTCCCAGAAGTATGGGAACTCTCGCACGATGTCTTCAACATCTGCTTCAGAGTTAGATGGAACCTTTCAATGACCCCCTGACTCTGTGGATGGTATGGGCTGGAAACCTTATGAGTTATTCCATGGTCCTTACAAAATTGTTCAAAAATATCAGACTTAAAGTTAGTACCATTGTCAGTCTGTACAACCCGAGGCAGTCCAAAAGTGGAAAAAAATTGCAACATACGAGCAACAACAGTCTTTGCTCGGATGTTCCTTACAGCAAAAGCCTCTGGGTAACGAGTCGTGATACACATCATCGTAATTAAGTAAATATTTCCAGACTTAGTTCTAGGTAATGGACCAACACAGTCCATTACCACATGAGAAAATGGTTCCTCCGGCACGACAATAGGCTTAAGAGGAGCTTTAGGTGGAGTCTGGTTTGGTTTCCCAACAAGTTGACAAGCAATACATGCATTACAAAATTTTGCCACATCGCTTTTCAGCTTGGGCCAGAAAAATACTTACAGATTTTGTGATAGGTAATATTAATGCCTTGATGTCCCCCCATAGGATCATCATGGGCAGCTGACAAAACTCTTTCTCTATAGCAGGTCGGCAACATAACCTGGTGGACTACCTCCCA
>WNGS01093925.1:30561-42752 GCA_020271785.1 Procambarus virginalis
GTGGAATATAAATAATCAGATGAAGGATATGATTGAGATATTCTTTGTGAAAATAGAGTTGATAATTGAAGTGTTGAATTTATAGTAAGATATTAGAGGATAATTTATTACCATTTGTAGACTACTTGGATAATATATTAGGGGAAGTCTTAGGATATGTTTATTGATGGTAGTAATTAGAGTTGCAGATTGATTATTAGACGTTTGAAGTAAATTTGGGAATATCCTAGTGATTATTTTGCCCCCCCCCCACCTGCCTTGTACGACAAGAAAAGGGTGCACAAGGCAGTCTGAACATTAACTAGCCGGACAGTTACGGAGAGAGGAGTGACAGGAGCCTTAAGCTGACGTTGCAGGGTGAACAACTGACGTTAGGGGGGTTAATAATATTCTCCCACGACTCAATTTGAGGATTGCTTGAACAGTCGAGGGTGAGGTAGTTGCCTCACTTTCATAGAGATTAGAAATGTTTACACACAGAAATCACAATAGTGTGATGCTTCAAATGAACAAATCCACAAGTTCAGTAGAACTCTGGTTGCAATTCTTTTACCATGTCGTAGCTGAGTCGATTAAGGCAGCGTCTGGGATGCTCTCGAACGTAGGTTCGAATCCTCGTCACCCTCTTGTGGATTTGTTCATTAGAAATGTTTCTTTTTTTTTCTTTTCTGTATATGTGAGTGGGTCAAGTTGTGCCTTTCCGGACAGTTGTTAAGTCGAAGACGAGGTCAGGCCGCGTACCTTTACACATTATGTTCATTTTTTTTCCGAAAAGGTTTTAATTGGGATCTTAGCTTGTTATCAACAGATAGTTGATAGCCGTAGTTGGCAACCTTAAGACGGGACAACATTTTTCTTCCCTCAGATCATAACCAATCCGTCTTCCCTATTTTTATTCCATCCAGCAGTCGACCCCCCAAAAAACTCATTCATAACATTTTAACATTATTCCCATTCAAAATTGTCGTTCATTCAACAACAACCCAGACCTGGAGAAATGCTCCCCATCCCCAGTACATGTCATTCCTTCCATAGAAGAGTTCCCAGTTATCAATGAAGGATATTGCATTTGATTTGCAATATTGTCCAGCCGGCAATTGGCACCAACTGCCCTCGACAGCCATTCATTTCCAACCCCTTTCTTGAAGAATGACACAAATGATCGGGATTCCTTCCTTGCTCCTAACTAATCCTATGGCTGTCTTAAACCTCTGTATCAGTTCCTCACTCCTAACTCGTCCTTCATCAGTTCCACCGGCACTGATATAACTAATGGGTTTGTTCCCATTTCCAGCCATAATATCACGTTTTTACAATATCATTAATTCCAGCTCCCGGATAGCAAACCCTTAATCTGTTCCCCCACTATCGCTAGCATAAAAAGCTATATCCAAATACCTCACCTGGGAATCTCCCACAACTAAAATTCGCTTAATACTTCCTTTACTGTGTGAGTAGCCTGAGGGACCTGCGCTTCCTTTGTTGCCTTGGCTTTCAAGCGAACAGCAGTCTCCCTACAGCAGTCTTCTTCCAGCACAGCGAATAGGACATCTGTAGGTGGCCTCGCCAGAGTCTTCTTAACTCCTGTCCTCTACAACATTCCAACTCTACACTACAACTCTCCCCCGGGAGCAGTATTAGGGAGTCGGCGGTTGAGCGGACAGAACGCTGGACGCGTGATCCTCTGGTCCAGGGTTCGATGCCGCGCCGGCAAGAAATAAACGGTAGAGTTTCTTTCACCCTGATGCCCGTGTTACCTAGCAGTAAATAGGTACCTGGGAGTTAGTCAGCTGTCACGGGCTGCTTCTTGGGGGGGAGGCCTGGTCGAGGACCGTGCCGCGGGGACACTAAAAGCCCCGAAATCATCTCAAGATAACCTCCCTTTGTTTCCTTTTGGCAAACAAAGTGTTAGATAACGAGTGCACCAAAATATTCAGAGTCTTGGATACAAATATCCATGGAGATTTGGGATGAAAACAACAGTTGATCAACGAAGTTGCAGAATCTGTGATGAGAGTGATGGACACCGCCTTGACCACTACCTGAGAGAATGTGAACACCTGAGAGACATTAAAAATGTGTGTAGAATAATAAACCCCACATTGTTTGAGTTAGGAAAACACTATTTGTCAAATATTGATACTGTTCTTAAAAGATTTCCCCATTTTGCACCCGCAAGATAACGTAAGCTTTTAAGGGCTGATAGATGTTAATCTTCTTGTTTGAGGAGCTGTTCACTTGAGACAGTTAAGCAAGTCCCAGCTGTGTCTGGGTACAAGTGACAGGATGAACAACCCAGCGGGTTTTCTTCCTATTGGGGAGTATTGTACATGCTGCTATGGCGGCATGATTTATGTCATTTATTTTTATTGTCTGTGAGTTATCATTCATAACAAACAACAAAATTCAGGATAATAAAATATAATACAACTGCATATGATTTACTTGTATAAAAATATAAACTTTATACAATCTGAAACTTAACCTTTGTTTAGTCATACTGACGCAGAGATCACGGACAGACTCACTCTTGGCCTAGTGTATATATATACACTCCTTCCCAACACTGGTGGGGGGGTTAATGGGACGGTAGGGACGCTCAAGGGGACGGTAGGGACGCTCAAGGGGACGGGAGGGACGCTCAAGGGGACGGTAGGGAGGCTCAAGGGGACGGTAGGGACGCTCAAGGGGACGGTAGGGACGCTCAAGGGGACGGTAGGGACGCTCAAGGGACGGGAGGGACGCTCAAGGGGACGGTAGGGACGCTCAAGGGGACGGTAGGGACGCTCAAGGGGACGGGAGGGACGCTCAAGGGGACGGTAGGGACGCTCAAGGAGAATAAGGGAGAGCCTAGGGGGGGATATGCTGTCTTAACAAAACTTAACACAGCCTCTTAACATTTCTATTCTTACAAAACCAGATCCAGATCAGCATTGAGGAAGAAATATTGGAAAAACTCCTCAGGAACACTGGGGGAAGCCTATGACAAGCATCCAGCTTCCTGTCCCCCGTTAGGGGCAACTAGAAGGATGGTGACCTTCAGTTAAATTCAGACAAATTTGGCTGCTAGAATGAATAAATCTCCCTTAAAACTGTCATTCCGTTTTCTTTGTTCAAGTCTATTAGATAACAATATTCAAGGGCTCGAGGATGACTTAGCCTTAAGGCTTACAGACAAAGACTTAAGATAGGGGCCAGGAAGTAGAGTTAAGATGACAGGTCAGATGAATCTTGTAGAGAGGCTGAGGTACAAGGGAATGTAGGCCCGGTGGCTCGTAGAGATCAAGGGTCTTTGTGTAACAGAGTGGAGTTAGTAATTGGCACAAATGATTTGAAATGACGGCGGTGTGTCTTACGGGCTCACCATAGCCCGTGCTACATGGATATTCCGTTCTGAGTAGCTAAATTCTATAACAACAACAGCTGTGTGCTTCCGTGACCATCAAAGTGGCCTGGGTAGTTAACAGGTCTAACAACGTGGTTTACAAGTCTTCAACTTTACAAGTGTAATTATGATCTTTGCTAACAAGAGCACTTTAGTGATCATTTACATCATAATGAGCAAAATAATGAATATAAATGACTTGGAATATTTTTTTACAATTATTCTACCATTGTTTTCATCTTTTTTACAAGTGAATAGAGATGGTTTACACCTAAGCTAATACATAATGAGGCGGGACCAAAGAGCCAAAGCTCAACCCCCGCAAAGCACAAATAGGTGAGTACAAATAGTTGATTAATGGCTATTTGCATTCGCAGAACACAGCGATAAGTAAATCAATAATATCTTTTTCACTATAAAGAGATAATGACTTATATATAATGACCGAAACGATCAATAAAACAGCACTTCATTGTTTATATAGAAATTATAAATTAACATAAAAACTTGATTTATACAGACATGTCATTTTTCACCTAAATTGTGGTTTAAATAGAAATCAAATTTTCACGTAAAATTTTATATATAACATATATATATATATATATATATATATATATATATATGTATATGTATGTATATGTATGTATATGTATGGATATGTAGTATATGTATGTATATAGTATATATATATATATGTATATATATTATATATATGTATATATATATATGTATATATTATATATATATATATATATATATATATATATATATGCAATATTTCCTAATAAAGTATTGACCTGCACAAGATTTACATGTGAGCGTTGCTCTTTCATCCAGGGATTTACGTAAAAGTATAAAAATCTGTAAAATGCCAATAAATTGACATGCAAATACATAACAATTTATAAACAGATGTTTTTAAAACTCTATTGTTGACGTGACATAAATTGTTACTCTCAATGAACACTAACTCTGCTTGAGAATATGTAAATAAATTACATATATATATATATATATATATATATATATATATATATATATATATATATATATATATATATAATTTTACAAATACACAAGGATTAACTGCTCCTGATCAAAATCTTGATCAACTGATCAAGGATGTATAATCTTCACTCTATTTTTACCCGGTATTCCTCCTTTATTACACTGGTAAAAAAAAAAGAAAAAAGACCCACTTAAGAATACGGTGAACAACGACCCGTTCAAGACGTGTACGACACACTCGCTAAAACACTAAATGACTCGCTTCAAAACCAGGAAGATGAGTGTTATATTGCGACGTCTGCTACTGCGCTACGAGCTGCATCTCTACCATCTTTTGCCAGAAAAGATCGAATACATCTAAGAACATGGCTTCTATTTAGCGTCTATTAGTCATCATCACACTATTCTTAGTGCTGGTGTATTATTTAGTTTAAGTTCCTATTAACTACGTGAATCATTGTGTATGAATACAACCCAAAACACCCAATATTTCTTGGTTAATATAACCAAAGTATTGACAACAAATGATAAATCTTATCATGTACTAGAGGGACCAAACAACGTAAGACTATTAATATGAACAGCTAATGACAAGGAGCGCCTGGTATATATATATATATATATATATAATATATATATATATATATATATATATATATATATATATATATATATGAGTCATTCAATAACTTTTAGATAAGTTAAATACTGAAATCTCACATAAATTGTCTGTGAACTCTGGATAATATTAGTTCTGCAATAATTAGGTAGACAAATGCTTGTAATAATGTGAACAAGAGTTACTGAACCTTTGCCAACCGCACTAAACAGACGCTTAATATTTCACGTGGGGATGACTGGGCCCTCGCCCCACCTAGAGACGACAGAGAGCCAGATGTCAGCCAGCTGGCAGGTGCACTTTGATAGATAGACGACATCCAAGAGAATGACAGCATATCCATCTGTGTAGAGCTAATGACTCTATGGACAAGTGCGCAACATGACTCTTAGAAATGAAGGATAACCGGATCGCCGGGGAAGTAGCCGGAGGAGTCTTGGCTGAAGGCTTCGAACTGGTGTTTGATGGGGTACCTCGCCACGACCTCCAGGGAGGGCACGGCAATCCGGGAGTGTCTGAGGGGCACGCTGCCGTACAGGGTGTTGATCCGCTCGATCCCCATCACCCGGTTGTCGCCGTCGGTAGTGAAGAACGACCCCCAGTAAGTGCTCATGAGCTCCGAGCCGGCGTCGTGCTCCATGGCATCCCCGATCATGCCCTCGGCGGCCAGTTCCTCCACGATCGCTACAGTGTCGATTCCCATGAGTGACGGCGCACAGACGTCCTGAGCGAGGTGGTCTCCGACGTACAGGCAGTGGGGGTTATCCACGCAAGTCTCCCTCTTCACCAGGTTCAACAGGTCTCTCCAATTGCCTCCAGAGTAGGTCTCGTCGATGCGTAGTTTATGTGCAGGAACCACGTCGCCGTCATCTGCTCCGACACAGAAGCGGAAGGGCTTTTCTCCGGAGAAAAATGACGGTTTTTTCGCAGTGAAAATGACGGTGTCGAAGTAGTCACGCCAGTCAGGACCCAGGACGTATCTGGCGCAGTGGGATGCGTAGTCCACGCTCGATCCCGTTATGAGGAATGTGAAGGTGTGCTCATTTATGGACTTGAGCCATTTCTTTAACTTGTCGCTAGCTTCATAAATGTACTTCTCGGGGTTGTTCTTAATCCGTGGGAAGAATCCTCCATGGTTATTGCGGAAGNGTTGGCGCCATGAGTCTGTGTCAGAGACTCTTGGTTGTTGCCATGAGTCTGTGTCAGAGACCCTGGTTGTTGCCATGAGTCTGTGCCAGAGACTCCTGGTTGTTGCCATGAGTCTGTGTCAGAGACTCCTGTTGTTGCCATGAGTCTGTGTCAGAGACTCTTGGTTGTTGCCATGAGTCTGTGCCAGAGACTCTTGGTTGTTGCCATGAGTCTGTGTCAGAGACTCTTGGTTGTTGCCATGAGTCTGTGTCAGAGACTCCTGGTTGTTGCCATGAGTCTGTGCCAGAGACTCTTGGTTGTTGCCATGAGTCTGTGTCAGAGACTCTTGGTTGTTGCCATGATCTGTGCCAGAGACTCTTGGTTGTTGCCATGAGTCTGTGTCAGAGACTCCTGGTTGTTGCCATGAGTCTGTGCCAGAGACTCCTGGTTGTTGCCATGAGTCTGTGTCAGAGACTCCTGGTTGTTGCCATGAGTCTGTGCCAGAGACTCTTGGTTGTTGCCATGAGTCTGTGCCAGAGACTCCTGGTTGTTGCCATGAGTCTGTGTCAGAGACTCCTGGTTGTTGCCATGAGTCTGTGTCAGAGACTCCTGGTTGTTGCCATGAGTCTGTGCCAGAGACTCCTGGTTGTTGCCATGAGTCTGTGCCAGAGACTCTTGGTTGGTGCCATGAGTCTGTGTCAGAGACTCCTGGTTGGTGCCATGAGTCTGTACCAGAGACTCTTGGTTGTTGCCATGAGTCTGTGTCAGAGACTCCTGGTTGGTGCCATGAGTCTGTGCCAGAGACTGCCAGTTGTTGCCATGAGTCTGTGCCAGAGACTACCAGTTGTTGCCATGAGTCTGTGTCAGAGACTCTTGGTTGTTGCCATGAGTCTGTGTCAGAGACTCCTGCTTGTTGCCATGAGTCTGTGCCAGAGACTCCCAGTTGTTGCCATGAGTCTGTGTCAGAGACTCCTGCTTGTTGCCATGAGTCTGTGCCAGAGACTGCCAGTTGTTGCCATGAGTCTGTGCCAGAGACTCCTGGTTGGTGCCATGAGTCTGTGTCAGAGACTACCAGTTGGTGCCATGAGTCTGTGCCAGAGACTCTTGGTTGTTGCCATGAGTCTGTGTCAGAGACTACCAGTTGGTGCCATGAGTCTGTGCCAGAGACTCCTGGTTGGTGCCATGAGTCTGTGTCAGAGACTGCCAGTTGGTGCCATGAGTCTGTGTCAGAGACTGCCAGTTGGTGCCATGAGTCTGTGCCAGAGACTCCTGGTTGGTGCCATGAGTCTGTGTCAGAGACTCTTGGTTGTTGCCATGAGTCTGTGTCAGAGACTCCTGCTTGTTGCCATGAGTCTGTGTCAGAGACTCTTGTTGTTGCCATGAGTCTGTGTCAGAAACTCATGGTTGGTGCCATGAGTCTGTGTCAGAGACTCCTGGTTGGTGCCATGAGTCTGTGTCAGAGACTCATGGTTGGTGCCATGAGTCTGTGTCAGAGACTCATGGTTGGTGCCATGAGTCTGTGTCAGAGACTCATGGTTGGTGCCATGAGTCTGTGTCAGAGACTCCTGGTTGGTGCCATGAGTCTGTGCCAGAGACTCATGGTTGGTGCCATGAGTCTGTGTCAGAGACTCCTGGTTGTTGCCATGAGTCTGTGCCAGAGACTCCTGGTTGTTGCCATGAGTCTGTGTCAGAGACTCCTGGTTGTTGCCATGAGTCTGTGTCAGAGACTCTTGGTTGTTGTTATGAGTCTGTGTCAGAGACTCCTGGTTGTTGCCATGAGTCTGTGTCAGAGACTCTTGGTTGTTGCCATGAGTCTGTGTCAGAGACTCTTGGTTGTTGCCATGAGTCTGTGCCAGAGACTCCTGGTTGTTGCCATGAGTCTGTGCCAGAGACTCTTGGTTGTTGCCATGAGTCTGTGTCAGAGACTCTTGGTTGTTGCCATGAGTCTGTGTCAGAGACTCTTGGTTGTTGCCATGAGTCTGTGTCAGAGACTCTTGGTTGTTGCCATGAGTCTGTGTCAGAGACTCCTGGTTGTTGCCATGAGTCTGTGTCAGAGACTCCTGGTTGTTGCCATGAGTCTGTGTCAGAGACTCTTGGTTGTTGCCATGAGTCTGTGCCAGAGACTCCTGGTTGTTGCCATGAGTCTGTGTCAGAGACTCTTGGTTGTTGCCATGAGTCTGTGTCAGAGACTCTGGTTGTTGCCATGAGTCTGTGTCAGAGACTCTTGGTTGTTGCCATGAGTCTGTGTCAGAGACTCTTGGTTGTTGCCATGAGTCTGTGTCAGAGACTCTTGTTGTTGCCATGAGTCTGTGTCAGAGACTCTTGTTGTTGCCATGAGTCTGTGCCAGAGACTCTTGGTTGTTGCCATGAGTCTGTGCCAGAGACTCCTGGTTGTTGCCATGAGTCTGTGTCAGAGACTCCTGGTTGTTGCCATGAGTCTGTGTCAGAGACTCTTGGTTGTTGCCATGAGTCTGTGTCAGAGACTCTTGGTTGGTGCCATGAGTCTGTGTCAGAGACTCCTGGTTGTTGCCATGAGTCTGTGCTAGAGACTCTTGGTTGTTGCCATGAGTCTGTGTCAGACTCTTGGTTGGTGCCATGAGTCTGTGTCAGAGACTCTTGGTTGGTGCCATGAGTCTGTGTCAGAGACTCTTGGTTGTTGCCATGAGTCTGTGTCAGAGACACCCAGTTTGTTGCCATGAGTCTGTGTCAGAGACTCTTGGTTGTTGCCATGAGTCTGTGTCAGAGACTCCCAGTTGGTGCCATGAGTCTGTGTCAGAGACTCCTGGTTGTTGCCATGAGTCTGTGTCAGAGACTCTTGATTGTTGCCATGAGTCTGTGTCAGAGACTCTTGGTTGTTGTCATGAGTCTGTGCCAGAGACTCCTGGTTGTTGACATGAGTCTGTGTCAGAGACTGCCAGTTGGTGCCATGAGTCTGTGTCAGAGACTGCCAGTTGGTGCCATGAGTCTGTGTCAGAGACTGCCAGTTGGTGCCATGAGTCTGTGCCAGAGACTCCTGGTTGGTGCCATGAGTCTGTGTCAGAGACTCTTGATTGTTGCCATGAGTCTGTGTCAGAGACTCTTGGTTGTTGTCATGAGTCTGTGCCAGAGACTCCTGGTTGTTGCCATGAGTCTGTGTCAGAGACTGCCAGTTGGTGCCATGAGTCTGTGCCAGAGACTCCTGGTTGTTGACATGAGTCTGTGTCAGAGACTCCTGGTTGTTGACATGAGTCTGTGTCAGAGACTGCCAGTTGGTGCCATGAGTCTGTGCCAGAGACTCCTGGTTGGTGCCATGAGTCTGTGTCAGAGACTCCTGGTTGTTGCCATGAGTCTGTGCCAGAGACTCCTGGTTGGTGCCATGAGTCTGTGTCAGAGACTCCTGGTTGTTGCCATGAGTCTGTGTCAGAGACTGCCAGTTGGTGCCATGAGTCTGTGTCAGAGACTCCTGGTTGTTGCCATGAGTCTGTGTCAGAGACTGCCAGTTGGTGCCATGAGTCTGTGCCAGAGACTCCTGGTTGTTGCCATGAGTCTGTGTCAGAGACTCCTGGTTGTTGCCATGAGTCTGTGTCAGAGACTCTTGGTTGTTGCCATGAGTCTGTGTCAGAGACTCTTGGTTGTTGCCATGAGTCTGTGTCAGAGACTCTTGGTTGTTGCCATGAGTCTGTGTCAGAGACTCCTGGTTGTTGCCATGAGTCTGTGTCAGAGATTCTTGGTTGTTGCCATGAGTCTGTGTCAGAGACTCTTGGTTGTTGCCATGAGTCTGTGTCAGAGACTCTTGGTTGTTGCCATGAGTCTGTGTCAGAGACTCCTGGTTGGTGCCATGAGTCTGTGTCAGAGACTCCTGGTTGTTGCCATGAGTCCTGTGTCAGAGACTCCTGTTGTTGTTGCCATGAGTCTGTGTTAGAGACTCCTGGTTGGTGCCATGAGTCTGTGTCAGAGACTCCTGGTTGTTGCCATGAGTCTGTGTCAGAGACTCCCAGTTGGTGCCATGAGTCTGTGCGAGAGACTCCTGGTTGGTGCCATGAGTCTGTGTCAGAGACTCCTGTTGGTGCCATGAGTCTGTGCCAGAGACTGCCAGTTGGTGCCACGAGTCTGTGCCAGACTCCTAGATGCTGCTAACAGTTTTGTTTCAGGAACACTTGCAAGTGCTTCCGTGTGTGCACTTAGGCAGCACTCAAGCAGCAGATGGCGTGCCTCAATATGCAAGGTTTAGTGAAGAGATCAAGACATTCTCAAACTTGAAGTTCCGTAGCCTACATTTCGTGAACAAAGTAGGATGCCTTAGAGCAGTGTGTGTCAGGCCAGTAAAGCCAGCTGAGGTAACAAACCCACTAACTATTCCAACGTTCATTGGTGCTTCTCTTTGTGGGTGTATTTCTCTGGGTTTAGTTTTTGTCCTCTTGTTATAATGTGATATTTTTGTTAAATTACAACGTGTAAATGCTGGGTTATCCAAAATAATATTTTCGTTACCTTGATTGTACCTGGTTGAAGGGTTCTGAGAGTTGTTCTAGTCCCCAAGCCCGGCCAGAGGCCAGGCTCGATTTGTGATAACTTGGTCCACCAGGCTGTTGCTTGGAGCGGCCCGCAGGGCCACATACCCACCACAGCCCGGTTGGTCCTGAACTTCTTAAAGAAAAGTATCTAGTTTCCTCTTGAAGATGTCCACGGTTGTTCCGACAATATTTCTGATGCTCGCTGGGAGGACTTTGAACAACCGCGGACCTCTGATGTTTATACAGTGTTCTCTGATTGTGCCTATGGCACCTCTGCCCTTCACTGGTTCTATTCTGCATTTTCTTCCATATCGTTCACTCCAGTACGTTATTATTTTACTGTGTAGATTTGGGACCTGGCCCTCCAGTATTTTCCATGTGTATATTATTTGGTAGCTCTCTCGTCTCCTTTCTAGAATACATTTGGAGAGCTTTAAGACGATCCCAAAATAATTTAGGTGCTTTATCTCGTCTATGCGTGCCGTATATGTTCTCTGTATTCCCTCTATTTCAGCACTCTCTCTGCTCTGAAGGGGAAGTGAGTACTGAGCAGTACTCGAGACGGGACAACACAAGTGACTTAAAGAGTACAACCATTGTGATGGGATCCCTGGATTTGAAAGTTCTCGTAATCCATCCTATCATTTCAATATCTTCAGCAGAAGCAATTTTCATGCTGATTTTTGTGTCATCTTCAAAAATGACAAGATGTTATGAATTTTGTCGATATCTGACATGAGAATAAGGAAAAGCAGTGGTGCAAGGACCGTACCCTGAGGTACAGAGCTTTTAACTGCGCTCAGACTCGATTTATTTACTTGACTGTTACATTAAGGCAAAGGTTGACGGATTTTCCAAAACTGCGATTTAATTATGTTGAGATCATCTTTGTATGTGTCAGTTGTCATATTATGAAGCAACGTAGCCTGATATGAAGCAACGTAGCCTGATGTGAAGCACGTAGCCTGATATAAACACCGTAGCCTGATATGACACAACGTAGCCTGATACGAAACAACGTAGGCTAGGCTACTCCAATATGAGTGTGTTGCTGGATATTCCCATTTTAACTAAGTTTCCCTCCAGGTTTGAGGGCAAATATTGCTATGCGAGGAGGTGTAAACTGTGGAGATAGGGATGACAAATATTGTAGGGTATAATTAGTGTTGGTATTGAGAGTCAACAGAAGTATTATGAGGAGGGAGATCGAGAGACAGTCTGCTTGTTCCTCTATAAAGTGGAAATAGACAGATAGACCGGTGAGTTCAAAGCGAAGTGGAGAGGTCCTGGATTGGTCCACTAGGACCAATCATGGTCCTAGAGGACAGATGTGGAGTTGTGATTTGTGAGATTTATATTTATTTAATTTATATGAATTATATTAGAATTTATATTTTGCGTTAATTTATTTTTTTCGATAGTAAACTGTGATGTTTCAAGTGGACTGTATTTCTTAAAATGTCTCATAAAGACATTCACTACAGTATTAGACTACATATGTAACTTAAACTAACTACAGTTTATCTTATCTGTATGGTAGTGGGCCTAGTCAACA
>WNGS01093925.1:58221-68909 GCA_020271785.1 Procambarus virginalis
TATCACCGTAACCGGCGATGGGAAACTGCTCTGGCGAGGTTGCGTATTGGCCATTCTCCCTTAACCCATGGTCACTTGATGGAGCGCCGCCCTGCTCCTTATTGTCCTAATTGTGTTGTCCCTCTTACGGTCGTGCATGTTCTCCTTGAATGTCCTGACTTCCGGGACGAGCGTGTGTCTTGCTTTCCGACCGCCCCTTGCGGTCACCTGTCCCTCGATAGAATTATTGGTGACTCGGATACTTTTGATATCGTTCGCCTTATGCATTTTTGTTCTCGTATTGGCATCCTTAGTGATATTTAGAGCCCTCTGATTATTCTGCACATTTGATGGTGCTACATAGCCTTCCCGGTTTGGTGCCTTCTTTGATAATTACTTACTTCCTTAAATCTAAACTTATCCAATTTATACCCATTGTTTCGTGTTCTGTCTTGTGTTGATACTTTTAATACCCTATTAATAATACATTTATTATGCCCATTCATCCATTTATACACTTTTATCATTTCACCCCCTAACTCTTCGCCTTTCTAACATGGGTTAAGAACATAAGAACATAAGAACAAAGGTAACTGCTGAAGGCCTATTGGACCATACGAGGCAGCTCCTATCTATAACCACCCAATCCCACTCATATACATGTCTAACCCACGCTTGAAACAATCGAGGGACCCCACCTCCACCACGTTATGCCGCAATTGGTTCCACAAATCAACAACCCTGTTACCGAACCAGTATTTACCCAAGTCTTTCCTAAATCGAAAGACTATTTTCGATTTCGAATGACATCGAAATAGGGAGTGAGCTAGGGAACAGTGATCACAAAGAAATCAGATTTAGCATAGAATGGAATAGACCTGTAGAAGAAAATTCTGTTAAAGTGCCAGATTTTCGAAAAGCTGATTTTAATAGCCTAAGGATTTTTTTTGGTCAAATAGATTGGAAAGTCTTGGGTATGGGGTGTGGGCCGGTCTTGGAGCGAGAGATGAACACAGCGATAGGTGACGTAAAAGAGGATTTCGATGTGGATTCAATATATAACTTATTTAAGGATATTCGAAACAAAGCACAGGAACGTAGTATACCATACAAATTTAACATATCGAATACTAATGACCCAAAGTGGATAACAAAGAATTTGAAGAACCTAATAGGTAAAAAGAGAGCTTGGTACAAAAGGATTAAAAATGGGGAGGTCACTTTAGAACAGTAATTCGTACAACTGGTTACAAATGTTAAAAAAGAGATAAGGAAAGCAAAAGAAACTATGAAGTTCGCATAGCAGGGCAAGCAAAGACAAATCCTAAAGGGTTTTTTCAGTTATATCGAACTAAGACTAGGGAAAGGATAGGTCCATTAAAAACTGAGACAGGTCAAATAACGGATAATGACAAGGAGATGAGTAGTATTTTTAACAAATATTTTATATCTGTATTTACTAAAGAAAAACTTAACAATATGCCTTCAGCCGAACAAGTCTATGTAGGTGGGGATGAGGACAGGTTGACTAGTTTAGCAGTTACCAGGGAGGATGTAATTAAACAATTAGTAAAACTAAAACTATACAAATCCCCAGGGCCGGATGAAGTGTTTGCCAGGGTGCTTAAAGAATGCAAAGAGGAGCTTTCTGAGCCACTGTCAACCATATTTAATAAATCAATAGAGTTAGGCAGAGTGCCAGAGTCATGGAAGGTAGCTAATGTGGTACCAATTTCTAAGAAAGGAGATAGATCACTTGCGTCAAACTATCGGCCAATTAGCCTAACGTCTATTGTGGGAAAGTTACTTGAATCGATAATTGCAAATACAATTCGTCTTCATCTTGAAAAACTTAAATTAATAAATGAGTCGCAACATGGTTTTACAAATGGCCGTTCATGTTTAACAAATTTGCTATCTTTTTATTCCAGCATAGTTGAGGCAGTTGATAGTGGTAAGGATTGTGATGTTGTGTACCTTGACTTTAGCAAAGCTTTTGATACAGTGCCACATGAAAGACTAATCATGTGATAGATAACTTGCTTCAAACTATCGGCCAATTAGCCTAACGTCTATTGTGGGAAAGTTACTTGAATCGATAATTGCAAATACAATTCGTCTTCATCTTGAAAAACTCAAATTAATAAATGAGTCGCAACATGGTTTTACAGACGGCCGTTCATGTTTAACAAATTTGCTATCCTTTTATTCCAGCATAGTAGAGGCAGTTGATAGTGGTAAGGATTGTGATGTTGCGGGAAAATAATATTTTAGATTTAGTGTTAACTAACAGGGAAACACAAATTAATGACATCGAAATAGGGAGTGAGCTAGGGAACAATGATCACAAAGAAATCAGATTTAGCATAGAATGGAATAGACCTGTAGGAGAAAATTCTGTTAAAGTGCCAGATTTTCGAAAAGCTGATTTTAATAGCCTAAGAAATTTTTTGGGTCAAATTGATTGGAAAGTCTTGGGTATGGCGTGTAGGCCGGTCTTGGAGCGAGACATGAACCCAGCGATAGGTGATGTAAATGTGGATTTCGATGTGGAATCAATTTATAACTTATTTAAGAATATTCTAAACAAAGCACAGGAACGTAGTATACCACACAAATTGAATAGATCGATTACTAATGACCCAAAGTGGATAACAAAGAATTTGAAGAATCTTATAGGTAAAAAGAGAGCTTGGTACAAAAGGATTAAAAATGGGGAGGTCACTTTAGAACAGGAATTCGTACATCTAGTTAGAAATATTAAAAAAAGAGATAAGGAAAGCAAAAAGAAACTATGAAGTTCGAATAGCAGGGCAAGCAAAGACAAATCCTAAAAGGTTCTTTCAGTTATATCGAACTAAGACTAGGGAAAGGATAGGTCCATTAAAAACTGAGACAGGGCAAATAACAGATAGTGATGGAGAGATGAGCAGTATTTTTAATAAATATTTTGTATCTGTATTTACTAAAGAGGAACTTAACAATATGCCTTCAGCCGAACAAGTCTATGTGGGTGGGAACGGGGACAGGTTGACGAGTTTAGCAGTTACCAGGGAGGATGTTCTTAAACAAATAGTAAAACTCAAACCAAACAAATCCCCAGGGCCAGATGAAGTGTTTGCCAGAGTGCTGAAAGAATGCAAAGAGGAGCTTTATGACCCACTATCAATCATATTTAATAAATCAATAGAGTCAGTCAGAAAAAAAGCCGTTTTCTTTCCTGTAGAAAAGGAACTCCTTGCTGCTGTCGTGGGAGTAAGGAAATTCTACCAGTATCTCTATGGTAAGCGTTTCACGTTTCAAGTAGATCACCAACCCCTCAGCCACATCGGTACGCTTAAAAACGCAAACCCTAGAATAATGCGCTGGGTGTTGTTCCTTCAACAGTTCACATTCCGCGTGGTTTACATAAAGGGAGCCGACACCGTAGGTGCTGACTGGTTGAGTAGGTCAGGGGTGATTAACGAGACGTCAAACGAGGGAGACATGAGCGAGGAAACGCAACGCGCATCACCGGACACTGGTTCCCAGTGTGTCTCTGATGTTTCAGGCATGACACAGGTGGAGAGAGGCAGTGGACAGACCAGCGCCACTCAGGGTTTCGAGGTGTTGAGCCTACCCAGACCTGGAGCTACGTCCGACCACAGTGCCTGCTCAAGACCTGAACAGATAGCCACATGTGATCCGGTGACTAAAGAAATTCCTCACTTACCGGAAGAGAATAGTCTAGACGAGGCCCCGCCTTGCCTAGAAGGATAGAAAACGGGGTCCGCTGGACCCGGCCGCGCTAAGTGCACTCAGTTTGTGCACATGTTGTCAGCGGTGTGAGTTGGAAGGAGCGCCACGCTGTGGAGCTCGGTCTTTGTTGGGGGGTGATGTGGGAGTATGTCTCCCAAGATCCTCCCACAGCTGACTTGAATGGCTCATTGCAGTGCACAGATCTTCGTGCACAAAGCCTATTTCCCTTAATCCTGGATAGTTTTCTGGCATGTTGGGTATCTCCAGAATACCCATTTAACCAGGAATACTTTCGTAATACGTAGGCCGCCGTATGTCCAGGCTGAAAGTAGATACAGGAAAGAGTTAAGCATACTGTCCATCAAGGGTCAGTGAGTACATGGCTGGTGCCGGCGTGGGACCGAGGGGAGACGCCAGCAGCGTCTGACCTCTGGGGTCAACCGGAGCGATGTTGAATAACAGCTATGACGTGTTCATGACGTCACTCCTGCTACTGCTTATCGAACGAGCTAATATGATTGGTTCCCGCTCATTTGCTGCAATGCTATTGGTCAAATTGTAACTCCTTTTGTGTTGTGTGCCACGAGATGCCCGGCACCCTTGCAAACTCATTCACGTGAGAGAGACCATACGAACAGGACGTGTTCTGTTCTACCGGCCAATAGACTGATCACCGTCTATCCCTCACCGTCAAGTTAACTCAGCGTCTTTGCGATATACCACACACTCGCCAGAATCACGAGTGCGTATATATGGTTTAGAAGCCTAAAGTGACAAATCTTCAGATTCGAAACAGACTGGTATCAGGTAACCCCTGGTGACAAAGATCGTCGTGAGTGACCTAGAGTGAACTAAGGCAGTGCCGCCGCCTAAGTAATCTGTGTGTGACATTACCACAGTGTACAGTGTAGTGCATGGTACCGCCACTCATCCTGAGCGTGTACCTCAGTACCTCGAGCGCCCGCCGCCGCCCTAGCTCCTACGTGACGTCACCACCTCACGCACCGTCAGTGCCAGTGTGTGCGCGTGTGTCTGTCTGTTAAGCATACAGCACGCCCTAGTCACGAACTCATCTCAAGATACTGCGAGTACCCTCCGTGTCTACGAGCGAAACCAGCTATCAGGCCACCTACGAGTGCTTGTATAAACGAGTCTGAGTGAGTGCGCAAGGAAAGGTACCTTATCTGTAAGTACAAGATCTTGTCATTGTTTATTGTGTCTGTGTTGATCTGAGGGATCAACCACAGTTCTCACCTTCTTATACCTGTCGCAGGTTATAGGTGAATCGACGGTGAATGCGTGTTTATCTGTGTGGTATCACTGCATTTCATTCGTCTGTGAATGTGAGCTTCACATACACCACACATTTAGTATTGTGTGATTATTATTGTGTTATTGCATATCATCATTACCGAGTATCCGGTTGGAACTCTTGTGATCCCTTTGCATACCGGCAGTTAGGTTGCCGTGTTAATGATTGGCTGTCAACTGTGTTAAGTTAGGTGTTTCTCCACGAGTGGATACGAGTCGATTAGCCAGACGTCAAGAGTCTCGCTAATGCAACCATAGCTTTGCTGACGCCAATCTAAAGTAAATCAAGCACCCTGTGTATTAGTGGTTAAGTTAGTAAATAAACTACTGTTAAGCTTTATGCGGTGTTTCCGTTGAACCACTTCTGAATACTGCCAATATTACTCCAGCCTTCAGCTCTAAGTGTCTTCAACACCGAGTTGCCTGTAAGTCACTAAACTATAAATTTGATGAGGACCCTAGGAGTCCCTTAAAGTGTTACATCATTGAGGAGATTCCAACGACCAACGTGGAGCAGGACCAGGTGAGGCTAGTCTGAAAGAGACCCACAAGGACTCTAACTCGACCTTGCTCCCAGGCCCTGTACGGTTGCTCTCGTATTTTCTATTTTGCTAATTCCGACAGCTTCGTGAAGCGTCTGCCACATGTACATTGGCGACGTACGCATTGCAGTCGTGACAGCAAAAAAAAGAAAAACACCCACATCTGGCGCCCAACGTGTTAGGCTTAGTTGGAACCTATGAGCTAGGTTATACAGTAAAATTTCGCACTTAAATTTTCCCTGAAAATTCAAAAGTGACGAGCAGTATTCAGAGGATGTTTAACACCCTGTTAGGTACACACACCACCAGTATGTCTGAGTGTGTAGAGTACAAACAGCGCTACCTGCATCTTCACCTGGCCTTGACCGCTCGTAGACCTGACGACTACGACACTCTTACTGAGCTAGAGTGTAAGGAACGAGTGGAACAGCACATGAGGGCCGTGGAAGAGGTGATGCTACAAGCACACATGCAGGGTAGTGCTGAGGTGGCGTGCACGAGTCTCATCACACTGGATGAAGCTATCGGTGGTGAGACCCCAGTGAGAGATAACACAGTGGGAGAGACCCCAGTGAGAGAGAACTTGGAGGTAGAGACCCCTGTGGGTGACGTCACCGAGAATGATGTCACTAGAATCACGCGCGCTGCGGAAGAAAACGGAGTCACGCGGGAATCTAACCCTTGCAATACTCCGTTGGGGGGATTCTATGGGGAAGAATCTCGGCCCAAAAGGTCCTTGTGGACGACACCAACTCAAAGAGTAGGTATTACAGGCTCGCAATTATTCACCTTAGAGGAATACCGTAACCAAGTTAGGGAGTTGGGATTCGAAGGGAATAAAGTAGCAGAGCAAGCTATGAAACTCTGGACTGATCAGCAGGACAGAGAAAGTAAACTGTGGACTGATCAGCAAGAGAGAGAAAACAAACGCTGGACTGATCAGCAGAACCGAGAAAGTACTGAACGCATAGCTCGCATGCAGTTGCAAGTAAGGCAGGATGACCAGACAAGTGGTCGTTCAACGGAGACTAACGTTGAACAAGGTAAGACTGTCAAACTACCTAAACTAGCTAACTTTGATGAGAGGGACGACTCGATGGATGCATACATCAAGCGTTTCGAAGGTCACGCCGCTGATTGCGGGTGGGAAAGATCAAAGTGGGCACTCGCTCTTAGTGCATTGTTAAAGGGTAGGGCATTAACTATCTACCACAGTCTGGGTCCGCACCAGCGCGGAGATTACGAGGCATTGACAACAGCGCTGCTGAACGGTTTTGGCATAACTGCAGACCGGATGCTAGAGAATTTCCGTAGAGCTCAATTGCAAAAAGGTGAGACATATGTGCTCATGTTACAGCGGTTAGAATCGAATCTAAACCGTTACTGTGAACTCATGGAGACTGCTCCTGGGAGCATGGAGTTCTATCAACTGATGATTCGTGAACAGTTCTTAGAAGCATGCGAATCGTCTCTGCGTGTCAAGCTCAAAGAGCAAGAAATTGTGTCAAATCTGTCTATGGCCAAGCAAGCTGATCTGTGGGCTGGGGCCAGGAGACAGGTGAAAGGGGTGAAGCCGCACGAGAAGCATCATGCTACAGGTATTGGCGATAGAGCTAAGCTTAAGACTGGTGTGTCGGGGGAGCAGGGAAACTCCTCCAACAAGCATGTGCACAAGTGCTACACCTGTGGTAAGCCAGGTCATCGTGCAGCTGATTGCAAGGTAAAACCGAAATCAGGTTACATAGCAGGTGTGAGCTCAAGTGGTAAGAATCATCCCAACGTGGAAAGGATCCACTAGCTTGGACCCTTGAGGTGGTGGACGGAAATGTTAACGGAAAATCGGCGAAAATCTTCCGTGACAAAGGCGCCACTACTCACATGGTAAGAAAGAGCCTAGTACAGCCAGGATCTGAGACAGGTAGACATATCTATGTCAAATTCCCAAATGGCTATACTAAAGAGATGGTGGAGGTGTATGTGTGGGTCGACACACCTTACATCAAAGGTAAAATCCGCGCCGTTCAACAGGAACGTGCTGTATATGGATTTTATTGGGAAATGTTCCGGGAATCTCTGATTGCCCGAGTCCACCCTCGAAGAAAACGGGGGAGCGTGAGGACGCTGCCTCAGCTGTATGCAGCCGTCCCCAGCCAGCTGATCCCAAGGGCGACTCGCCCGGGGATGACGTCACAGGGAGTGACCACACCCTCACCCAGCTGAAGTATAAGGGAGAGAAAGCAAAAGAACGCAACATGCTCCAACGCTACGAGGACCCTCCTGCAGATGGATCCAACAAGCCGAAGAAGCATGTAAGACGTAAAAACAGGAGAGGACCGCAGGGCTCGACATCGACAGGGCCGATCGACCACCCTCTGCTCTCAGCAACGATCGCCGGTGTCTCAGTGATAACCGCCGACGAGGAGGAAGGTCAGCCAGGTCTCTTCAATCAACAGCAGCAGGAGACACACCGAGATGTTAAGGTTGATGATCAGCTGTCTGAAGATCAAGTCGACCAGGTTACTCGACTGGTAGCAGAGTACAAGGAGGTACTCTCTGACGTCACTAAGGTAGCAAAAGTAGAGGGTTACCGCATACCTTTGCTAGAGCAGCAAGCGGTACGAACAAAACCATATCCTGTTCCTCATCACCTTGTACCACAGGTGAGAGAAGAACTGGCATCTATGATTAATGCGGGAGTAATAGAGAAGTCGACCTCACCATACTCAAGCCCGATGGTGTTAGTGAAGAAGCCTGGGGGAGGTGTGCGCATCTGCCTCGACTTCAGGAAGTTGAACTCCATCATAGAGTTTGATGCTGAACCGATGTTCAATCAAAATGAGATCTTCTCGAGGTTAGCTTCCAGTTGCTATTTCTCCAAGCTTGATCTGACAAAAGGATTTTGGCAGATTCCATTACATGAAGACAGTAAGCGCTGCACTGCCTTCATGACAAGCGAAGGTCTCTTCCAGTTCACAGTTCTTCCGTTTGGACTGGTGAACGCCCCAGCCGTGTTCAACAGAACTATGCGCAAAGTCTTGGGGGGAATTACTGGAGTAGAAGTGTTCGTGGACGATGTGCTCATCCACTCTGCTACGTGGGAAGAACATCTGACCTTGCTAAGGCAGGTGTTGACAAGACTACAAGAAGTAGGAATGGTTGCAAAACCCACTAAGTGTGAGTTGGGGTGCAAGGAGGTCAGGTACCTTGGTCACGTGATAGGGGGAGGGTTCACCAGGCCGCTGCCTGAGAAGATCACCAAGATCAGTGAAGCCGCTCCACCCGCCACCAAGACTCAGGTTAAGTCATTCCTGGGACTGGCAGGGTACTACAGAACTTTCATTCCCAATTTCACGTCTATAGCAACTCCGCTAACTAATCTCACCAAGAAGAATGCACCTGTTAGAGTACGTTGGACAGAAATGGAGAACTCAGCATTCTCGACGCTCAAGAAGAAGCTGACTGAAGCACCCATCCTTAGACTACCAGATTCTACCAGGGAGTACATCCTTCGGACAGATGCCTCAAATACAGGTATTGGTGCTGTACTCATGCAAGAGTACGACGGTGAAATCTGGCCAGTTGCGTACTCCAGTCGTAAACTGAGCAATGCTGAGCAGAAGTACTCCACTGTAGAAAAGGAACTCCTTGCTGCTGTCGTGGGAGTAAGGAAATTCTACCAGTATCTCTATGGTAAGCGTTTCACGTTTCAAGTAGATCACCAACCCCTCAGCCACATCGGTACGCTTAAAAACGCAAACCCTAGAATAATGCGCTGGGTGTTGTTCCTTCAACAGTTCACATTCCGCGTGGTTTACATAAAGGGAGCCGACACCGTAGGTGCTGACTGGTTGAGTAGGTCAGGGGTGATTAACGAGAGCCGTGAGTGAGTACATGGCTGGTGCCCGCGTGGGACCGAGGGGAGACGCCAGCAGCGTCTGACCTCTGGGGTCAACCGGCGCGATGTTGAAAAACAGCTATGACGTGTTCATGACGTCACTCCTGCTACTGCTCATCGAACGAGCTAATATGATTGGTTCCCGCTCATTTGCTGCAATGCTATTGGTCAAATTGTAACTCCTTTTGTGTTGTGTGCCACGAGATGCCCGGCACCCTTGCAAACTCATTCACGTGAGAGAGACCATACGAAGAGGACGTGTTCTGTTCTACCGGCCAATAGACTGATCACCGTCTATCCCTCACCGTCAAGTTTACTCAGCGTCTTTGCGATATACCACACACTCGCCAGAATCACGAGTGCGAATATGGTTTAGAAGCCTAAAGTGACAAATCTTCAGATTCGAAACAGACTGGTATCAGGTCACACCTGGTGACAAAGATCGTCGTGAGTGACCTAGAGTGAACTAAGGCAGTGCCGCCGCCTAAGTAATCTGTGTGTGACATTACCACAGTGTACAGTGTAGTGCATGGTACCGCCACTCATCCTGAGCGTGTACCTCAGTACCTCGAGCGCCCGCCGCCGCCCTAGCTCCTACGTGACGTCACCACCTCACGCACCGTCAGTGCCAGTGTGTGTGCGTGTGTCTGTCTGTTAAGCATACAGCACGCCCTAGTCACGAACTCATCTCAAGATACTGCGAGTACCCTCCGTGTCTACAAGCGAAACCAGCTATCAGGCCACCTACGAGTGCTTGTATAAACGAGTCTGAGTGAGTGCGCAAGGAAAGGTACCTTATCTGTAAGTACAAGATCTTGTCATTGTTTATTGTGTCTGTGTTGATCTGAGGGATCAACCACAGTTCTCACCTTCTTATACCTGTCGCAGGTTATAGGTGAATCGACGGTGAATGCGTGTTTATCTGTGTGGTATCACTGCATTTCATTCGTCTGTGAATGTGAGCTTCACATACACCACACATTTAGTATTGTGTGATTATTATTGTGTTATTGCATATCATCATTACCGAGTATCCGGTTGGAACTCTTGTGATCCCTTTGCATACCGGTAGTTAGGTTGCCGTGTTAATGATTGGCTGTCAACTGTGTTAAGTTAGGTGTTTCTCCACGAGTGGATACGAGTCGATTAGCCAGACGGCAAGAGTCTCGCTAATATAACCATAGCTTTGCTGACGCCAATCTAAAGTAAATCAAGCTCCTGTG
>WNGS01093925.1:75596-86081 GCA_020271785.1 Procambarus virginalis
GTGCCATGAGTCTGTGCCGGAGACTCTTGGTTGGTGCCATGAGTCTGTGCCAGAGACTCTCAGTTGTTGCCATGAGTCTGTGCCAGAGACTGCCAGTTGGGTGCTTGGAGTCTGTGCCAGAGACTGCCAGTTGGTGCCATGAGTCTGTGTCAGAGACCCCATTGGGTGCCATGAGTCTGTGTCCAGAGACTGCCAGTTGGTGCCTGAGTCTGTGCCAGAGACTGCCAGTTTGGTGCCATTGAGTCTGTGCCAGAGACTGCCAGTTGGTGCCATGAGTCTGTGCCGGAGACTCTTGGTTGTTGCCATGATTCTGTGCCAGAGACTGCCAGTTGGTGCCATGAGTCTGTGCCAGAGACTCCTGGTTTGTGCCATGAGTCTGTGCCAGACTCCTAGATTCTGCTAACAGTTTTTTGTTCAGGAACACTTGCAAGTGCTTCCGTGTGTGCACTTAGGGAGCACTCAAGCAGCAGATGGCGTGCCTCAATATGCAAGGTTTAGTGAAGAGATCAAAGACATTCTCAAACTTGAAGTTCCGTAGCCTACATTTCGTGAACAAAGTAGGATGCCTTAGAGCAGTGTGTTTAGGCCAGTCAAGCCAGCTGAGGTAACAAACCCACTAACTATTCCAACGTTCTGTTTTGTGCTTCTCTTTGTGGGTGTATTTCTCTGGGTTTATTTTTGTCGTCTTGTTATAATGTGATATTTTTGTTAAATTACAAACGTGTAACTGCTGGATTTATCCAAATAATATTTTCGTTACCTATATTGTACCTGGTTGATGGGTTCTGAGAGTTGTTCTAGTCCACCAGCCCGGCCGAGGTCAGACTCGTCCACCAGATGTGGCTTGGAGCGCCCGCAGGCCCACATACCCACCCACAGCCCGGTTGGTCCGGCACTTCTTGAAGAAACTATCCGTTTCCTCTTGAAGATGTCCACGGTTGTTCCGGCAATATTTCTTATGCTCGCTGGGAGGATGTTGAACAACCACGGACCTCTGATGTTTATACAGTGTTCTCTGATTGTGCCTATGGCACCCCTGCTCTTCACTGGACGCTATGTTTTATACAGTGTTCTCTGATTGTGCCTATGGCACCACTGCTCTTCCTGGACCTCTGATGTTTATACAGTGTTCTCTGATTGTGCCTATGGCACCTCTGCCCTTCACTGGACCTCTGATGTTTATACAGTGTTTCTCTGATTGTGCCTATGGCACCCCTGCTCTTCACTGGTTCTATTCTGCATTTTCTTCCATATCGTTCACTCCAGTACGTTGTTATTTTACTGTGCAGATTTGGGACTGTCCCTCCAGTATTTTCCAGGTGTATATTATTTGGTATCTCTCTCGTCTCCTTTCTAGAATACATTTGGAGAGCTTTAAGACGATCCCAAATAATTTAGGTGCTTTATCTCGTCTATGCGTGCCGTATATGTTCTCTGTATTCCTCTATTTCAGCAATCTCTCCTGCTCGAAGGGGGAAGTGAGTACAGAGCAGTACTCGAGACGGGACAACACAGTGACTTAAAGAGTACACCCATTGTGATGGATCCCTGGATTTGAAAGTTCTCGTATCCATCCTATCATTTTCAATATCTTCAGCAGAAGCATTTTCATGCTGATTTTTGTGTCATCTTCAAAAAATGACAAGATGTTATGAATTTTGACGATATCTGACATGAGAATAGGAACAGCAGTGGTGCAAGGACCGTACCTTGAGGTACAGAGCTTTTAACTGCGCTCAGACTCGATTTTATTTACTTGACTGTTACATTAAGGCAAAGGTTGACGGATTTTCCAACACTGCGATTTAATTATGTTGAGATCATCTTTGTATGTGTCAGTTGTCATATTATGAAGCAGCGGAGCCTGATATGAAACACCGTAGCCTGATATGACACACCGTAGCCTGATATGAAACACCGTAGCCTGATATGACACAACGTAGCCTGATACGAAACAACGTAGGCTAGGCTACTGCATATGAGTGGTGTTGCTGGATATTCCCATTTTAACTAAGTTTCCCTCCAGGTTTGAGGGCAAATATCCCTATGCGAGGAGGTGTAAACTGTGGAGATAGGGATGACAAATTTTGAAGGGTATAATTAGTGTTGGTATTGAGAGTCAACAGAAGTATTATGAGGAGGGAGAATCGAGAGACAGTCCTGCTTGTTCCTCTATAAAGTGGAATAGACAGATAGACCGGTGAGTTCAAAGCAAAGTGGAGAGGTCCTGGATTGGTCCACTAGGACCAATCATGGTACTAGGACCAATCATGGTCCTAGAGGACAGATGTGGAGTTTGTGATTTGTGAGATTTATATTTATTTAATTTATATGAATTTATATTAGAATTTATATTTTGCGTTAATTTATATTAGAATTTATATTTTGCGTTAATTTATATTAGAATTTATATTTTGCGTTAATTTATATTTTTTGATAGTAAACTGTGATGTTTCAAGTGGACTGTATTTCTTAAAATGTCTCATAAAGACATTCACTACAGTATTAGACTACATATGTAACTTAAACTAACTACAGTTTATCTTTATCTGTATGGTAGTGGGCCTAGTCAACCAGTTATAAACAAGGTTGAACACACCAGTCGATAACTCCTGGCGGGTGACTGGCCTCAACTCGTGTACTGATGGTAGGTAACTAGTTAGTTCCTCTTCAGTTCCACCTGTCAAAGGACACTTACTAACAGTAATCCTAATATGACAGCCGCATCAGAGGAAATACTGGTGCATTGATTATGAGATCAGGACCAAGGAATATTTATTGTGGTGGTGTCGCTGTCTCGTGTTCTAACCGACTTCACACTTATATCTCTACCTACTTCTCTGGCCAGGAAAGTACTAAGATAATAAACGGGTTTCGGTAAGAACTTCCCTTATAGTAGACGTATTTTCGTGTTGATAACGGAAGCACTTGACTTCCGTAACACAGCTGGACAAGGGAGAATTATTGGAGCTAAATTTTCTCCTGCGACTGATGTTATTAAATTAATGGCTGACTACTGACCGCGTCCCTTGTTCTCCAGATGTGTCTTATCAGAGTGGATAGAGGGCCTCCATATACTCTATTTTGGTACTAATGATCAAGTTGATTTAATGGAGATGTGTTTCTGTTGTTTACAGTCAAGAGATTGCAGTATTAAGAATAATTCCCAACAGAATTAGCTGGTGAAATTAATAGCGCTATGGCAATGATATCCCCCGTTTTCTATTGAGGAAAATTCCACTGTCGTCTTCTATGAGTGAATTTATTTATACAACCCAGGAGCATATTATCTGCCTATTGTATAAAATATTAGTAAAATGTGTCGGGTTTTCCGACAACAGTGACGTCACGCCGAGGGAGCCGTCAGCCGGCGGGAAACAGCCACTTCTCCTCCTGTTTGCAAGAGAGCCTGGAACGAAACAACGGAACAGAACAATCAATACCCGTACTTCCAATGAATACTTCTACAGAAACTTCTCCACGAGCCTACAAAGCGGAGGAAAGAGCCCTAAAAGAGATCATTGAGAGGAAAGTTACCCCAACTGACGTCAACCAAAAGATAAAACTATTAATATATTATAAGACTAAGACCTGCTGATGAAGAATTCTCCCGACACCAAGAAAATCGCCTTGAAGGAGACCAACGTTGCCTACGCCTTCACGTGCCCACTTGGGGATTGTCAGTCCCAACGAACTCAGTATATAGGCAAGACAACAACGCCTCTCTCTCTCAAGTTGATTAACAACGCACAAACAACAGGGCTCCATCAAGGAACATATAATCGCCACACACAACGAGACGATCACCAGGGATATTTTGACGAACAACACCGAAATAATTGATAGATACAATGACAATAGAAGATTAGACATCAGAGAAGCACTGCATATCAAGAAATCTCGACCAGCAATCAATAACCTGATAACACACAGTTACATTCTACCCACTTCAGGACCCCGGACTAATGCAGAAGCTGGACCGAATGACCCTGCAAGAGGAACGGAAGCAGCCAGAAGAACATAAGCTGCCAACATGTCACACTCTATGTTGATACATGTAATACCTTAATAATATCCCCCATGTAATGTCATTCATCTATATGTCACCTACCACCTCACCATAAGTGGATATAACCAGGCGCTAAGCACAGTAGAATTTGTCTTTGAGAATGTGAGGAGAGACCTTACGAAACACATCACTAGGCGTCACACACAAATAAAAAGTAAAAATGAAATCTGGAGAGTTAATATTTCAACTTGCTGTTTCGGTGAAGAAAACATAAGTAATGTCGAGAAGATTTATGCCAGAATCATGAATCTAAAACTTTGTCATTTCAAGTAAATATGTTTAAAAGAAAGTTACAAAAAAAATATATATATATTATATATATATATATATATATATATATATATATATATATATATATATATATTATATATGTCGTACCTAGTAGCCAGAACTCACTTTTTGGCCTACTACGCAAGGCCCCATTTGCCTAATAAGCCAAGTTTTCTTGAATTAATATATTTTCTCTAATTTTTTTCTTATGAAATGATAAAGCTAACCCATTTCATTATGTATGAGGTAATTTTTTTTTATTGGCGTTAAAATTAATGTAGATATATGATCGAACCTAACCAACCCTACCTAACCTAACCTATCTTTATAGTTAGGTTTGGTTAGGTAGCCAAAAATTAGGTTAGGTTAGGTAGGTTAGGTAGTCGAAAAACAATTAATTCATGAAAACTTGGCCTATTAGGCAATTGGGCCTTGCATAGTAGGCTGAGAAGTGCGTTCTGGCTACTAGGTACGACATATATATCTATATTATATATATATATATATATATATATATATTATAATATATATATATATATATATATATATGTAATATATATTAGTATATATAATAATATATATAATAGTATATATATATATATATATATAAATACCTATATATATATATTATACTGTATATATATATATATATATATATATATAATATACCATATATATACATATATATACTATATATAGTATATATATATATATATATATATATATATATATATATATATATGTCGTACCTAGTAGCCAGAACGCACTTCTCAGCCTACTATGCAAGGCCCAATTGCCTAATAGGCCAAGTTTTCATGAATTAATTGTTTTTCGACTACCTAACCTACCTACACCTAACCTAACTTTTTGGCTACCTAACCAAACCTAACCTATAAAGATAGGTGTTAGGTTAGGTAGGGTTGGTTAGGTTCGATCATATATCTACATTAATTTTAACGCCAATAAAAAAAAATTACCTCATACATAATGAAATGGGTAGCTTTATCATTTCATAAGAAAAAAATTAAGAAAATATATTAATTCAAGAAAACTTGGCTTATTAGGCAAATGGGGCCTTGTAGTAGGCCAAAAAGTGAGTTCTGGCTACTAGGTACGACATATATATATATATATATATATATATATATATATATATATATATATATATATATATGTAATGATATGTGAGTGATATATAATATATATATATATATATCTATATATATATATATATATATAGTATATATATATATATATATATATATATTATATATATAACTGAAAACTCACACCCCAGAAGTGACTCGAACCCATACTGCCAGGAGCAACGCAACTGGTATGTACAGGGACGCCTTAATCCGCTTTGACCATCACGACCGGACATAAGGAAGTGATAGCCGAAGCTATTTGAACCACTTCCCCGCCCGCCGGCACTCGGATGGTAATCTTGGGCATAGCATTTTATCAAATCGCCTCATTTTTGGGGGCAACACGGTGAGGAACACAAATGCGAACAAGCCTGAATGGTCCCCAGGACTATATGCAACTGAAAACTCACACCCCAGAAGTGACTCGAACCCATACTGCCAGGAGCAACGCAACTGGTATGTACAGGGACGCCTTAATCCGCTTGACCATCACGACCGGACATAAGGAAGTGATAGCCGAAGCTATTTGAACACTTCCCCGCCGGCACTCGAGTGGTAATCTTGGGCATAGCATTTTATCAAATCACCTCATTTTTGGGGGCAACACGTGAGGAACACAAATGCGAACAGCCTGAGTGGTCCCCAGGACTATATGCACTGAAAACTCACACCCCAGAAGTGACTCGAACCCATACTGCCAGGAGCAACGCAACTGGTATGTACAGGGACGCCTTAATCCGCTTGACCATCACGACCGGACATAAGGAAGTGATAGCCGAAGCTATTTGAACCACTTCCCCGCCGCGCACTCGGATGGTAATCTGGGCACAGCATTTATCAAATCGCCTCATTTTTGGGGGCAAGCACGTGAGAACACAAATGCGAACAAGCCTGAATGGTCCCCAGGACTATATGCAACTGAAAACTCACACCCCAGAAGTGATGGTCAAGCGGATTAAGGCGTCCCTGTACATACCAGTTGCGTTGCTCCTGGCAGTATGGGTTCGAGTCACTTCTGGGTGTGAGTTTTCAGTTGCATATAGTCCTGGGGACCATTCAGGCTTGTTCGCATATATATATATATATTATATATATATATATATATATATATTATATATATATATATGTCGACCTAGTAGCCAGAACGCACTTCTCAACCTATATGCAAGGCCCGATTTGCCTAGTAAGCCAAGTTTTCATGAATTAATTTATTTCTCTAATTTTTTTCTTATGAAATGATAAAGCTACCACTTCATTATGTATGGGGTCAATTTTTTTTATTTGCGTTAAAATTAACGTAGATATATGACCGAACCTAACCAACCCTACCTAACCTAACTAACCTATCTTTATAGGTTAGGTGAGGTTAGGTAGCCAAAAAAGTTAGGTTAGGATTGGTTAATTAGGTTAGGTAGTCGAAAAACAATTATTTCATGAAAACTTGTATTAGGCAAATCGGGCCTTGCATAGTTGGCTCAGAAGTGCGTTCTGGCTACTAGGTACGACATATTACATATATATATATATTAGTATATTTTGGCAGCAGTCTTTCCTGTAGACATATGTTATTAAATAGACCGAAAAGTAAGATTAATAATTCTAACACGAATTTTCTCAATTTTCCTTATGTTTGTTTTTACTGATGACGGTAAATTAAAAATTGCCCATTTCTCTATCATGCTTTATTTCTAGTCTGACGTCGACGTTAGAGCGCGTTTCGTAAACTTATTACTTTTCAAGACTTTAGTACAACACAGAACAAACTATACCTGAACAGAGGTTTAACATCCTGGGTGATTTGTTTTTTGTTTTGGTGGCCGGGTGACATGTACAATGGTTGATGGGGTGAGGTGAGAACAAACACAGACACGTAAACAATGGGTCATAGGGAAGAAAGAGATCTGTAAACTGCAGAAGGCCATTGGCCCGTATTTCTTGAGGTTTCTATATGGAGCGGAGTTCTTGAAGGTGGTAGAATATAGGTAGGCTGGTTCATATTGCTGTTGATTGCTGGTGTTGACTTCTTGATGTGTAGTGCCTCGCAGGTCTTATTAGTGCCGCCTGTTTCGCTGTATCTATCAGATGATTTCTGTGTTGTTTGGTGTTAAGTTTCTCTGTGATGGTTTTGTTGTGGGAAGAGATACTAGTGTTCGTTGATTAGAGCCCTGTGTTGCTTATGCTCCGTTTAATCGCCTGGAAAGAGAGTTGTTGTCTTGCCGATCTATTGAGTTCTTTGGGGCTTACCGTCCCCGACAGTGTGCATTTGAAGGCATAGACGACATGGTCTCTTTCAAAGCGTTCTGCGTTTGTGTGCGGAGAGTGTTCTCATGAGTAGGTTTGGCAGTTTTCTGGTTTTTTATAGTAAATCGTCAATTTATCTTCTGATTAGTGTCTGTAGCGGATAACGTTCTATTAACAATATCTTTCAGTGACCCCGTTTGCTCCCCGGTTTTATGAGGCTGTGCCGAGAGAGGAAAGGTTCCTGTAGAATAGTCTAATAGGGGTGGTATGAGGTGTTGTGTGTAGTTGGTACTGCGTGTCAGATGTTGCATGGCGGTTCACGTTTTCTTCTTATGATGTCTATCAATGAACCAGGGTTGGAGAGAATTGCCGTTTGATGACTAGGACATGCCTTACCTACTACAGAGTTCGTAGCCGTCGACTTTGGCTCCATTGCTGAGGCGTGGCGGTGAGAGGCACCCCGTTGTTCCGACATAAGCGTTGAAAACACTCCTCTCTGTAGCTATTGGGCACGTCCACTGTTGGGCATTTAGAGGGCAGCACTTCCCTATGTTGTGTTCTCCTTGTTGTGTAGGAAGGTGAACTTAGTCGGTCTGAACGGTTTCACTAGGGAGAATCTTAGTTCTTATAATCGTAGACTAAGAGGGGACACCATCAAATAGGAATGTGGTGTCTCACTGAGAAAACAGTGCCAACAGTGATCTCTGCCCAGATAGGTACAAGAGGGGAGGGGTTGTTAACGCTTATGTCGACCGTTGCTCTCAGCCACAGCTCAGAATGGGAGAGGCATATGTCGTACCGGATCAGGGAACTCGTGTAGAGTATATTGGGTCGAGGTCCCGAGTCAACATGGCGCTTCGCCCAATGGTTTCACCTGTGAAGACATCCCATAAGAGGGGGGAATAGTGAAACGCCATCTGCAAACCTCTGAAGAACAACTGATACACAACCCCTATACCCCACATTAGACTATTCTAGACACCGAGGTAAGCTCCTTTCACAGACTCATGAAAACGGAGGAAAGGGTCGCCTGAAAGATATTGTAGAGTCCGGAGAACCGTTATCCGACAGACAAAATCAGAAGATACAATTGACGATTTACTATAAAAACCAAGAAAACTGCCAACCTACTCATGAGAAACTCTCCAGACACAAGCAGAACGCTTTGAAAGAGACCAATGTCGTCGATGCCTTCAAATGCCCACTTGGGACTGTAAGCCCCAAAGAACTCAATATATAGGCAAGACAACGAGATCTCTTTCCAGGCGATTAACGATGGCATAAGCAACAGGGCTCTATCAAGGAACATATAATCTCTTCCCACAACCAAACCATCACCAGAGAAATCTTAACAAACAACACAGAAATCATTGATAGATACAGCGACAACAGGCGGCTTGACATCTGCGAGGCATTACACATCAAGAAGTCAACACCAGCAATCAACAGCCATTACCGCACTACTATTAATTCTACCCACTTCAAGACTCGCTCCAATATAGAAACATCAAGAAATACGGGCCAATAGTCCCTTCTGCAAGTTACAGATCTATTCTTCCCTTATACCCATTGTTTCGTGTTCTGTGTTTGTTCTCACCTCACCCCAAACCATTGTAACATGTCACCTCACCCAAATGCAGGTATTTAAACTCTGTTCAGTTATAGTTGTTCTTGTGTGTGTGTAACTAAGTCTTTGAAAATGTAATAAAGTTTTACGAAACGCGCTCAAGTGTCGCGTCAGACTAAGAAATAAAGAATGAATTTTTGGAGAATTGATTTTAATTTACCGTCATCAGTAAAAACAAACATAAGGAAAATTGAGAAAATTCGTGTTTAGAATTATTAATCTTACTTTTTGCGGTCATATTTAATAACATATATATATTATATATATTATATATATATATATATAATAATAGATATATTATATATATATATATATATATATATGACTAATTTATGTTTAGAGGAATGAAAAATTGTTGAGAAGATTTAGGCTGCAGAATTATTCTTGATATAACGTATATTTGTTGAATATGTTTAAAATTGATTCAGGTTTTGTTGATTTCCTTATGTGATGCTTATAGCGCTGATGATATATTTGATCCCTGATAGACTATGATATGCATGTATAGCAGTACTTAGCTGTATAGTGTCATTGATGGGATTTATACATATGTATTATATATGGCAGTAGAATATAAGAATCAGATGAAGGAGATGATTGAGATATTCTTTGTGAAAATAGAGTTGATAAATTGAAGTGTGGAATTTATAGTAAGATATAGAGGATAATTTATTACCATTTGTAGACTACTTGGATAATATATTAGGGGAAGTCTTAGGATATGTTTATTGATGGTAGTAATTAGAGTTGCAGATTGATATATTAGACGTTTGAAGTAAATTTGGGAATATCCTAGTGATTATTATGGTGCCCCCCCCCCACCTGCCTTGTACGACAAGAAAAGGTTGCACAAGGCAGTCTGAACATTAACTAGCCGACAGTTACGGAGACAGGAGTGACAGGAGCCTTAAGCTGACGTGCAGGGTGAACAACTGACGGTTTAGGGGGGTTAATAATATTCTCCCACGACTCAATTTGAGGATTGCTTGAAACAGTCGAGGGATGAGGTAGGTTGCCTCACTTTCCTAGAAGATTAGAAATGTTTTACACACAGAAACTCCACAATAGTGTGATGCGTCAAATGAACAAATCCACATGGTAAGTAGAACTTCTGGTTGCAATTCTTTTCC
>WNGS01093931.1:0-11869 GCA_020271785.1 Procambarus virginalis
AGTTTTGATCGAGTGTGGAGCATTGCGGTCGAAATCCAGCTTGGAGTGACGGTATAATATTATTATACTCTAGGTACCATTGGAGGCGAGTATGTACTAGTCTTTCCATGACTTTACTGAGGCATGATAGATAGGGAAATAGGTCTGTATGACGCAGGTTGGGATGGGTCTTTTCCTGGTTTAAGGAACGGAAGAATAATACTGGTCTGCCATTGTGAGGGAATATTTCCGTGAGTCCAGCATAGGTTGTAATAGTTTAGGATAGTACTATGTGCAGTCGATGGAAGATATTTAATGAGTTCATATGGAATTCCATCCTCTCCAGGTGCCTTGCCAAGAGGTAGGCGAGTTAAGGCTAAGTGTAGCTCGCTTAAGGTGAACATGTTGTCGACGCCGAGCATGGGTAGCAGTATGGCACGGTCAATTTCTTGTCTGAGGGGGAGTTCTTGGGCATGAAAGAAGGGTGTTGAGAGGGTAACTTTAAGACATTCAGCAAGAACATTTGCACGCTCCTGAGGTGTTTGACAGAGTGAACCGTTGATCATCAGGGAAACGAACGAAGGAATGTTGGGCGACCTTTAATGCTGTTAAATGTAGCCCAGACTTTTGAATGTGGCGTAGTGGGTGTGAGGCTATCACAAAATTTTGCCCATGATGCTCGCTTTGCTGACAGTATGGTTTTTTTGGCTTCTGCTGTGGCCCGCCGGAGATTAACCCAGTTCTGTAGGGAGGGTTGACGTCTTTGTTTTTGTATGGCTCGTCGGCGGTAAGGCGACTGTTCGTGCACATTCTGCGTTCCACCACGGTTTAAGTGGTTTGTTGGACCTATGTCCTGAAGTTTTCTTAAGCATTTGGGTGGCTGCAGAATTTATGGCCGAGGTGATTGTGGACAGTCGCGTGTTTGGGTCTACATCGTCTGTATCTGGGAGACAGACAGTATCAGCCCATTTTTCTTATCTAGTTTCTTAATGTTCCACTTGGGGAGCGTTAGGGGGTGGGTTGGTGGCTGAAAGTTAGTAAATTTTATAATGAGGGGTTTGTGGTCACTACCAATATCTGGTCCAGTATGAAACTGTAGTTCATGTTGAAAGTGCGCCGAGCCAAAGCAGATGTCCAATGAGGCTTCATAATTGGTTCTGTAGTTAAAGTAGGTTGCAAGGTAGGGGGCGGCGAAAGAAGAATATATGGTGTAGTGTCTAAGTAGTTATATAAATCGGTGCCTGCAGTATTTTGGGTACCTCTACTCCATGTGGGTGGTTTGCATTTAGATCACCTGTAACAATGATCGGTTGCCGTAATTGGTTAGATAAAATTCCAGTTCATTTAAATTTATTGTGCCACCAGGGTTGTATATACCCAGAAAAGGATATTATTGTACCATTGTAGGGTATTAGGCATGCTAAAATTTCTAGTTTACCATTTACAAAATGTGTAAGCGTTACAGGTTTACATGTCATGTTACTCCGTGTTAGGAGGAAAATACCACCACCCACGGTTTGGTCTGTCCAGTCTCTGCATCTGAAAGTTTTAAAAATAGGATTTTGTTTGGGAGTGAGCCAGGATTCGGTTATGAAAGCTAAGTCCGGTTTGGATGAGTAAAGGAATTGTTTAAGTTCTGTGAGGGATGTTTTAATGCTTTTTGCGTTCCAAGTCATGAAGGTTAGGGGAGCCATTTAGGATGTATGGGTTATGGATGTGTCTGTTTTCCTTGGCATGCCAGTAGTAGTACGTGTTGGATACCTAGATGTGGATGTGGGCTGTGTCTTACTCTTGGTACTGGCGGTTTGGGTTTGTGGCAAGTCAGCCTGTGGAATGATTTGGTAAGGCGTGCTAGGGAGTTATTTATGAGTTTTTCTATCATCTGTTCAAACAATGTGTCCAGCAATGGTGGCTTTGTTTGGGCGGATGTCAGTGTCTGTAGCTGTTGATGGGATGTCTTTTGGGTCAGCCTCAGGGGTGGGTTGTGTTACTTGTGTAAAGAATTTAGTTAGAAGTCGGTCCAGCGTCTTTTCTAGTGCATTTTCGATGCGTGTGATAAAAGTTTCAACAAGATCATTTTCAATGCGAGTGACAAGAGTTTCAACAAGATCAGGATTCAGTTGTGCATTTTGTGAGAGATGGTGGACCCCGGGGTTGTGGGAGTGTCGGTGACAGATATATCAGGTACACGCAAAGGCTGTGTTGAGTGTGAGGTAGTGTTTGATGATGGGCTGTGTTAGGTTGTTTCAGTACACTACTGTATAGCAGTTGTTGGTAGGGAAGAACCTTAGTTTTTGCTGCTGCTGCTATGTATGAGGACATTGTTTGAATGTAATGTCGTGATCGCCACCACAGTTTGAGCAGGTAAGTGTATCTGATGTACAGTCTTGCGTGTAATGGGAACCAGAGCATTTCCCACATTTAATGTCTTTGGTGCAGCCTTTCCAGGTATGGTTAAAACCTTTACATTTAAACACTGAGTGGGACGTGGTATATACACCTCTAGTTTATGGAGGAAGCCGTTTAACCAAATACTCTCAGGGGAATGTAGTCTAGAAAGGTAAGCAGAGCAGTGCCTGTATCACTCAGTTCTCCGTTTTCTTCGCATAAATTTTTTGATTCCATGGATCGGGATGTCATGTGTCTCAAGTTGTGCTTTGATGTCGTCTACACTGATGTCTACCACATGTCGGATTACATATTTGTTAATCGGTCCCCTAGTGGAATATAGCACTTGACTTTGTGGCCACAGATGTCAGTAATGTCTGAAAGCTTTAGTTCTTCGCCGTGTTTGTGGTCCACTGCGATCAGTTTTTTTGTTTATTTGGTCTCATATTGTGCACGTTGATCCCGAAAATCTTGGGAATGGCATTATATAAGATACTTTGTGCCCGGCTATTTCTGAACACATTTCCTCTTCGCCATCAAAGGCAATGATGAAAGTTTGCAAATCAGAACAACTTGGCCTACCTTGGTTGAGCTGTGGAAGTTGATACTGAGGCCGCGTGGTGCCGGCATGGTCTCTGTTTACCTCTGCAAGTTGGCGGCGTTTCGCCTCCAATCTGTTTGCCTTGCTGTGATGTTTGCTGTCTAGGAAATCTCCATCTAGATCCTCTTCTAAGACCGGGTGACGTTCATGATCTAAATGTGTGGTATGCGACAGTGGTTTCCCAGTGTCCTCAAAGGTATCGTCAATATTTGTAGGAGAGACGCTGCGTGAACCTCCACCAGTCGCCATGACGCTCCCCTTCCACCATGCTTTCTCAGGCGTCCATCTCATAACAAAACAAATCCGTGCATTCATACACAAACAGAAACCCCGTGGCTATTCGAATACTTGCAATTCTTTTACTTAAAGTAATAACAATTAGATTAATAATAATTAACATAATTTTTACTCAAGATTCCCAAAAATTATTAATAATATTTTAAAAGAAATTTAAAAGACATCTAAAAACAGATATAGACTTGTGTGATATTTATTTCAACATTATATATTAATAGAATGTTGTAACTATTATTTTTAAATATTAGGTAGTTGCCAGCTACGAATATCGCATATAAACGTTGCAAAAAGATTTTTGATTGAATTAACACATTACACATTTATGGAGTAATTAACAAGAAAACAAGCTTTATTTTCATTGCAGAACATATATCAGAGCATACTAGTGACTCATACATTTAAAATAGTGTGATTTTTAAACAATTCGGTTGTAAACCCGCAGAACCGCCTACCCGCCGAACACGTAACATAAGAAATGGAATATAATTCATTATTTTAAATTCCATATATAATCATTAATAATTTTCGGCAGCTATCGAGGTTCTCCATAGGTAAATTCCTGTACTCTAACAAGATGCTACTTGCTGTTTAGCTATTTAAATTCTTGGAAAATCGTAATGACCAGCGACATAAAATATAACAATGAAATAGTAGCTGGTAACTGTCGGTGAACGAAAAATTAAATTCCAAATTGATTAGATGTTTTCCTAAATATAAAGATCGACCTGAAGGAATTTTATGAATTATGGACTAATTAAGCCAAAAAAATAGGTAATTTTACTTGAAGAACAGATACCAGAGAATAGTTAGTGAGTACATTTATATTGTATAATGGGAGAAAGCCCCTGGTAGCCGCGAATTAAAATAACCACCTACATTAATTGATAACTAGGAAATAGTATCTGGAAACTTTATTTGAACGAAAACACAATACCAATTTGTTTAGATGTTTTTCTTAATATAAAGATCAACAGTAAAGAATCTTATTCATTATGGACAAATTAACAAAAAAAAAACGATAATTTTCATTGAGGACCATATATTAGAGCATACTTAGTCACTTATATATTAAAAGTATTGTGTATTTTGAACCATTGGGATTGAAAACAAACGGAACGGCCTACCTGAAACGTCGTAACATAAAATGTTGTATATGTTTGCTAATTTATTATTTGATAAATGATTATTATTAATTTACGACGACTATAGAGGTTTCCCATTAGTTAAATTACTGTAGTCTGACTAAATGCTACTACAAAACCTATATAAATCCTGGGAAAGTCACAATGACCAGCGACATTAAAGCATAAAGGGTTAAATAGTAACAGGCAACTGTCGGCGAACAAAAAAATTCATTTCCAAATTTATTAGATGTTTTCCTAAATATAAAGATCGATAGGCTGGAATTTTCTAAATTATGGCCTAATTAAGGCAAAAATATATATATTTTTACTTGAAGAACAAATATCAGAGCATAGTCAGTGAGTTATAGAATAATAAGAGTGTGGTATTTCATTGTATAACAAGAGATAGTCCATGGAAGCGATAATAGACATAATTTTACACAAAATAACGTTGAAAAACAGCCGTAGAGTAAAACGGCAAATGTTGACGTTCTTTTTAAGAGGACAGGTTGAGTGGTGGGACCAGTTCCCCTGGGAGTACAGTGACAAGGAACTAATTGGGAAACGTACGACTACCGCCGAGACGTAGGCTGGCTGCCGTAGTTGGGAGGAAAGTTGACGTCCAGGAGACTGACTCCAACCCTGCAAGGCGTGGAGGTGGAGCACGGACCTGCAGTGTACAGCAGTGGCGAGACGCGATCATCCTGGGACATTGGCTTGTGTTTCTGGAGGGTGTACAAGGTGAGAGCCTGGACCAGGAGCTGCAACTCAACTCTCATCATAGGATAGGTGAAGTAGGTGTTTACAGTTACCCTCCCAATTCCCCTTTAGTTAGCTATATATATTTGCCAGAGTATTTTTCATGTAGTGAGCAAGTCTCACCTGGATCTATGTCACAGAGGGCACAGTGTGCGTGGTGAGGCTTTTACAGAGTACTCACAACATTCGTTATATATATATATATATATATATATATATATATATATATATATATATATATATATATATATATATATATATATATATATATGTGTGTGTGGTGTGTGCAAGCACCAGGATTTACTAAAGAATTTGCTGTGACTAGAATTCATTTCTTGTGATTATTATATATAAATTGCTAGTGAACCAGTTATTGGTGTTAGGCTATGAGCCCAGACTATATATAAATGCTATTATTGATCTTCATGATTTATATATATATATATATATATATATATATATATATATATATATATATATATATATATATATATATATATATATATATGCCTGTGTATTGATTAATGATTTATCCATGTATATGCCTGTGTACTGAATAATCTCATATATGTGAAATGATTACGTGTGATATCGCCTTTTAAGAGGAATTATAGATTCAAAGAACAGTCCAGTGATTAAGTGCGTTCATAGTAAATATTATCAAGAACAGCGTAGTTTCTTGGTCCAGTGAAAATCACTTTGAGTGCAGTGAGAATAAGTTAGTGATCGTGAGACCAGCGAAGTAGTGTATCACATCCTAGTGGAATCATAAATATGTCATGTGAATGGTAAATATAGTTGTTCGCGAGAAGTTAAAGAAACGGGGCGCGCGACGCCAGAGCAAACAAGCAATAATCATTCTCACGAGTGCTAGGGCGCAGATCAGCTGATATGTGACAGGTGACATTAGGGGAGAAAGAGTGTTGCCATACCGGTGTGCTCCAGATTATCTGCTGAGGAGAGGGCAGCTGTTGTACTTGTTTCTGATGTGTGTATTGATGCATAAACATCTCGTTGTTTGTAAGTAAAATACCAAAACTCCTTGGTGTTTATATCATCCCCTCCATATACCTTGTGACTACAAAGCTGTAAAGAGGACAGAGTGACAGAAATAATTAATTGCCTGATACCAAACTAATCAAGCTTGCTCTTGCCACAATTACCACAATTACGCAAAACCACTGTAGTGTTACTGGACACCTAAAAACACCAGTTGGCGACATTGAAGGTAGTGTAAGAGTCCTTGTCGGGGCGGGCACACAAATTGAGGGAACAATTTGTGTCTCCACTCACTCTTCGACCTGAGGCTGGTTGAGAGATCGACTGGGGTACTCTCCTGGGCATACAGTGGCACCGAGAGGATCGAGTGAAGACCCGTAGGACTACGGTGAGTAATGGTTATCGTCAGAGCAAGTGCTTTGAGAGGATATCAGGGATAAAGTCCTTGCAGTACAGTTGCTCACTCACCCCCCCCCCACACTCTCGTGGACCCCGACCTTGGCGACCTTGCCAGGATTATGAACAAGATAAAGGTTGTAATTGTGGTACATTGTTTGTGGTATTAGGTATCAGGCGTAGGTTTTCACTCATAGTCACAAGATGGAGGATGATAAAGTAACGAGTTTTATTGACGCAAGAAACGAGCAAGTACTGGAGGAGTGCACCAGGGCACAGCTGCAAACGATCGCCGACCACTTTGGGATCAAGTTGAGAGCTTCCAAAGTGGGAGAATGAAGACTCGAGATCATGGCACAGCTCAGGGCACGTGATGAAGCCTTCGGAGAGGAACGACCACAGACACCTGCCAGTGTGGGAGAGAACTTGAGCATCGGTGGCAGCAGCCGGGGATCCAGTGGCAGCAGGCGCAGCGTCAAGCTGGAAATAATGAAGATGCAGATAGAAGCACAGCTGCGCAAGGAAGAGCGCGAACGAGAAGCACAGCTGCGCAAGGAAGAGCGCGAACAAGAAGCACAGCTGTGCAGGGAAGAAAGAGAAGCACAGCTGCAACGGGAGCATCCCCCAGGGAATTCGCAGTGAAAATAATTTGACGCCTTTGTTCATAGTTTGTATAATGAATCATCCTATAGTATTCACTTATTTAGAGAAATTAGCCGTCATTCATTATGTATTCAAATTGTATTGTATAGTATTACTGTTTATAATATCAAGAGTATTCTAATTATTAGAAGAATGAGTTTGTCACCATCAGTGACGTCACAGGTCAGGACTACTCCTTATTGCGGAGTGATCCTGGAGGTCATAGGTCACCAGTTGCCATGTCCTCTATTTTTCTCAAAGGTCAAATAGCTACTTTGTAATTGGGAATAGCTTTTCCTTTAGATGTTTGTATAATTTAACTTCAGTAAATAATTCAACCAATCTGGATCATTCAGTACAACAGAGGTCAATTGTTATAACCTAAGCCTGGCAAAGTAACTTAGATACTTAGCGGAAGAATACAATGCTCTGAGCGTCTGGGTAGAGGAGCAGAGAGAGAGATCAGTGTGGTTTGAGTAGCAGCTCGGGCAGGTGGCCCCCATCATCGGGCCCCAAGACCAGCACCAACATCTAAGCTGGTCAACATATAGGTAAAGTTGCTCAGAGTTTTATAGGAATAGTCAACTTATTGCCGTTAAATTTAAAGTCAGGGCGTGTTCAGTCAGGGAGTGATTTAATTTAGATTTTGCTTAGCTTTTGAATAAATAAATTAATTAATAATCTGCATTTTCATTATTTCCATGTGTATGTTATATTTATGTGAATTGATCCTTGTCACGTGGTCCCCACGTGGCCGAGTTGAATTGGGCACCGATTCTAACACCGAATCCGAATCCATCATTCCCATCGATTTTAATTAACTGTACACTTAAGATCTAAGGTTATATATTCCCAGTGGGGATCAAGCCCCAAGGATGATTGTTTAGCATGATCGATCCAGACCTCGATCATTGTTCTGTGTTAATGGTCTGGTGGTGGCGGCGGAAAGGAGATCCTAGGGTTTTACTAAAAGCCTATGTCACGTCATACGGGTTGTAGAATCTCAAGTCGGTAAATCGTCTTGAGATCACGTGGCGTGGGGTCGGCTAGAGGTGAACGTTTTGGGGTCCCTTGGTAAAGAGAAAAAAGTAAAGAATACGGGTACAGAGAGTATAGGGGAGAAGGTAGACATCAGAATCCCCCCCCCCCGTGTTACACAAGGCCCGATTGCCTAATAAGCCAGTTTTCCTGAATTGATAAATTTTCTCTATTTTTTTCTTATCAAATGATAAACATACCCATTTCATTATGTATGAGGTAATTTTTTTTTATTGGAGTTCAATTAACGTAGATATATGACCGAACCTAACCTAACCTAACCTATCTTTATAGGTTAGGTTAGGTTAGGTAGCCAAAAAGTTAGGTTAGGTTAGGTTAGGTAGGTTAGGTAGTCGAAAACAATTAATTCATGAAAACTTGGCTTATTAGGCAAATCGGGAATTGCATAGTAGACTGAGAAGTGCGTTCTGGCTACTAGGTACGATATATATATATATATATTATATTATATATATATATATATATATATATATTATATATATATATATATATATATATATATATATGTATATATTGTTGTCTTGCCTATATATTGAGTTCTTTGGGCTTACAGTCCCCAAGTGGGCATTTGAAGGCATAGACGACATTGGTCTCTTTCAAAGCGTTCTGCTTTGTGTCTGGAGAGTTTCTCATGAGTAGGTTGGCAGTTTTCTTGGTTTTATAGTAAATCGTCAATTGTATCTTCTGATTTTTGTCTGTAGGGATAACGTTTCTATTAACAATATCTTTCAGGACCCTTTCCTCCGTTTTATGAGCTGTGGAGAAGAAGTTCCTGTAAAATAGTCTAATAGGGGGTATAGGTGTTGTGTTAGTTGTATCTTCAGAGGTTGCATGGCGTTTCACTTTCCTTCTTATGATGTCTTCAATGAAACCATTGGAGAAGCCGTTGTTGACTAGGACCTGCCTTACTCTACAGAGTTCTTCGTCGACTTGCTTCCATTCTGAGCTGTGGCTGAGAGCACGGTCGACATAAGCGTTAACAACACTCCTCTTGTACCTATCTGGGCAGTCACTGTTGGCATTTAGGCACATTCCTATGTTTGTTTCCTTAGTGTAGACTGCAGTGTGGAAACCTCCGCTCCTTTCCATGACTGTTACATCTAGAAAGGGCAGCTTCCCATCCTTCTCCATCTCGTAAGTGAAACGTAACACAGAATTCTGCTCAAACGCTTCTTTCAGCTCCTGCAGATGTCTGACATCAGGTACCTGTGTAAAAATGTCGTCAACATACCTGCAGTATATGGCCGGTTTCAAGTTCAAGTCGACTAAGACTTTTTCCTCAATAGTACCCATGTAGAAGTTTGCAAACAGGACGCCTAGGGGAGAACCCATAGCGACCCCATCTACTTGCTTATACATGTGCCCATCCGGGCTCAAGAAGGGTGCCTCCTTAGTACAAGCTTGGAGTAGTTTCCTCAGGATATTTTCTGGCATGTCAAGGGAGTACAGGCCGGGTCTCGATACACTCGGTCCACTATCATCCCGATTGTTTCATCCACAGGTACGTTGGTGAACAGTGATTCTACGTCCAACGATGCTCTTATCCCTGTAGCCCGTGTTCCCCGCAGTAAGTCAACAAATTCCTTCGGGGATTTCAGGCTGAAGTTGCACGGGACATAAGGAGTCAGTAAGCCGTTGAGTCGTTTCGCCAGTCTGTACGTGGGTGTGGGTATCTGGCTGATAATTGGCCGAAGTGGGTTTCCAGGCTTATGCGTCTTGACGTTTCCATACGCATATCCAGGTTTATATTCTCCAATAATCTTTGGCAGGTGGAGTCCGGATTTCTTGGCATTCACAGTTTCAATCAACTTGTTGACCTTTGTTTTCAATTCGGCTGTAGTGTCCTTCGTTACCCTTTGGAATTTAGTTTGGTCAGAGAGTATGTGGTTCATTTTCGCCAGATATTCGTCTTTCTTAAGGATGACGTATATTGGCGACTTGTCGCCTCTCCTGACAACTATCTCCTTGTTCTCACGAAGGCTCTTGGCTGCCGCTTTGAGCTCGGGGGTCAGTATGGTACTTCTGTAGTTGCCTCGATTCTTTCCTCCTTCTGCAATAATTTCAGCTTGTAAGGTGTCTTTGGTGGTGACCTTCTTTTGTGCTTCGAGGTCAAATATGTCGTCCAACAGGATCTCCAACTCCACTTTCCGGGCCAACGCACTTGGTCTGGACATAACGTGACAGTTTATACCCAGATTTAGGAGAGTGACTTGGTCCTCAGTGAGGTTGATACCTGCAAGGTTCAGGAAGCCGTCTCTTGGTCGTGGAATTGCCATTATCGGGATGATAATGGACCGAGTGTATCGAGACCCGGCATGTACTCCCCTTGACATGCCAGAAAATATCCTGAGGAAACTCTAGATAGGGCGTCGGCGATGATGTTATCAGGCCCCTTGATGTAACAGATCTTGAGATTGAAGCCTTGAATATGTAAAGCCCATCGCAGCAGACGTTGGTTATTGAATTGGGCTTGATGTAGGAATCGAAGAGGGTTGTGGTCCGAATAGATTGTAGTGGACCTAGCACCTTGCAGATATGGTGCAAAGTGTTGCAAGCTCAGGACGATGCGAGGAGTTCCTTTTCTATAGTGCTGTAGTTTTTTTGGTGGGCTTCAACTTGTAGCTGAGTAGCTGACAGTAGAACCTCCTCGCCTCGTTGCTGCATTAGGACACTTCCGATTCCGGTACCACTGGCGTCGACATGGAGGATGAAAGGCTTCGTTGTATCTGGGGAGGCGAGAATAGGATCAGAACAGAGGAGAATTTGAGTTGTTCGAAAGCAACGGTTTGCTGCATGGTCCAATTATACCGTTGCTTGAGACTGGTTAAGGTAATTAAATGTGTTGCAACAGTGCTGAAGTTCCTCACAAACCTACGGTAATAGGAGGCAAGACCAAGGAAGCGCAGGAGCTGCTTCCTGGTAGTAGGCTGGTGGATACTGTTGGATTGCTTGAATGTGTATAATTTTAACGGAGTCAGGTTGCCACTCCCTATAACCATTACCCAGGTACCGCACTTTACCATTCGCGAAGGTGGACTTGCCCAGATTGATGGTGAGGCCGGCTTTCAGGAGCTTGTAGAACAATCGTATCTGGAGGAGGTGTTCGCTCCAGTGTTTGGAATGCTACAACGATAAATCATCCAATAGGTTATTTTGTTTTTCCAAGCCCTGGATGACGCGGTTGACAGCTCTCTGAAAGGTGGCCGGGCATTGCAGAGTCCAAAGGAAGGCGGTTGGTACCTGAAAAGCCCGAACGGGGTTATAAAGGCAGACACACTCTCTTTCTCTCTCTCCGTTAAGCTCACCTGGTAATAGCCCTTGAGTAAGTCCATCTGGGACGGTAGCGGGCATTACCAATGGCATCATCAAGGATGTCGTCAATCCTGGGTATTGGATAGGCATCCTTCACAGTGACACTATTTAACTTCCTATAATCCGTACAGAGGCGGATCTTACCTTGAGGTTTGGGTACTAAGATACACGGTGAGGCCCAGGGGGACTCACAGGGGGTAGCCAGTCCATGGTCCAAGAGGTACTGTACCTCAGCACGCATGACTTCCTTCTTGCTAGGGCTGATTCGGTAGAACGGCTGGCGAATCGGCTGGGTGTCAGGTAGCAGTTGGAT
>WNGS01093937.1:0-12831 GCA_020271785.1 Procambarus virginalis
GATTTGTTCATATTGTAAAGTGTTCAGTGAGGATCCACAAGGTCTTCTCTGAGTACTCTTTATTTTTCTTCTCCGAGGCTATGGGTCCCTACACTTGCACCAGAGGTGGTACCCCTTCTAGTTTTATATTTTATACATATAACAATACATATAATGTTCATTGACATTGAGAGCGTTATTACAATAACAACGAGTGTCTGTCTTGGGGAAATCATCTCTGCCAAGGTTACAATAGCCATCATAACCAGCCAGTTGAGCGTCGACTCATAGTCGACTTGGCAGTATGGTTGTTTTTCTCCGGTGTGCTGGTGTGGTGGTCGACCTTAGTGAGGTCATCATCAGCGGCGGAGCTCCTCGACTCTCACAACCATTACGGCTGTAAGGACGTAACCTTCGGTTGAGATCGATGTCATCCACCCAAGCCGAGGCTCGCCAAGGTCACCCCCCCCCCTACCCCTCCCCACCTACCTATACCAACGCGCCATTGCCCATTATTCCCTCCCATTATGCCCATTGTTTCGTTCCCTACACCCTTCAAACGAACACTATGACGTCTGTGTGTACTCACCTAGTACACACAGTACTAGTTGAGTACACACAGTACTCACTAGGAAGTACTAGGTGTGTGTGTGTGTGTTCACCTATTTGTGCTTGCAGGGTTGAGATTTGTCTCTTTGGTCCTGCCTCTCAACTGTCAATCAACTGGTGTACAGATTCCTGAGCCTACTGGGCTGTGTGTGAAGTATGACTTCTCCAAAGCAATCATCTCTGGACTTCCATACATGTCCTTACAAACACTCTGGACTTCCATACATGTCCTTACAAACACTCTGGACTTCCATACATGTCCTTACAAACACTCTGGACTTCCATACATGTCCTTACAAACACTCTGGACTTCCATACATGTCCTTACAAACACTACAACCCAATCCTCCTGTTTGGATAGTAATTACAGCAATGGAACCCAAGTAAGCCATTTTTTGTACTATTTTTATATAGTCGGGCAAAAAATAAAGCTAAAAACTAAATTTTAATAATATAATAAAATAAGCCTATATAATATATCAGACCTCAGATAGCGTGTATATTAGGATGGTCAGGTTAGGCTTTATTAGCAACAAAAATATAAAAGCTTCTCCGGTTGTCCAAATTCAATATTACAAAAGACTATTTTTGGTGGTCCATCACGATATTTTTGTACTCCCGACCACATTCGTTACTATAACAAGTTGTGACAACAGTCTAATCCGTTATGTATGCGTTATAACAAGATGTAACAACTTTATTACATGTTGTGACAAGCGGAAACAGGGACAGTTGTTGTTGTTGTTAAATATTCGCTACCTGGAACATAAAGTTTCATGCAGCACGGGCTATGGTGAGCCCGTAGGCTAGGGTATGTTGTGTGTGTTTGCAGGGAAGTGAGTTCCTGGAAAACCAAAATGAGTCGATTGAGTTTATTGGATGGGTGAGTCCTTTCAGACAAAATGATATCGTTCGTTTGTGAATTATTTCTTCGGTGTGAGTGTGGACATGAGCCCAGGTAGGAGAGTGCCAGGATGGACATCGAAGACACCTTGTGCAACATTCCCCCCATTCGCAGTTAAGCTTACCAAGGTCACCCTTTTTATTTTAGGTCTCAGAGTTCACATCCATGTACGCTTACACCTTGTTAAGTAACTTTATTTCCAACCGGGTATCAAGAATGACATTCGTTTTAACCTCCAGGTCTCTAATTCCATCAGAAAAATTGAGAAGTTGTCATTTGAAGATATAATATACCCAAGAAATTTTTCAGAATACTTTACTGGAATATGCCAAGAAATTTTTAGAATGGTAATACAAAGATGGTTGTAAGTTGAAAGCAGCCACAGCACATTCTCTAGGATGGCACAATAGGTTGTATTCTCCACTATATCTTTCACATATGCCTATCAAGTTTCCATAGCCTCTTTAGTCGGTGCGAGTAGGACTAGATCATAGACGTAACAGTAACATTGCTGTCTGTGACAGCCAGATCTACTGGCTCCGGACCCCTTTCAACAATGGATCAGGATAGATAGCAAACAAAATTGGACTCAGACCACCACCTTGTTTGACCCTCATTTTTAGGGAGAACATTTTAGAGAGATTACTCCTGTGGTTTATATTTTGAGTATCAGTCTCGCCTCTAATGGTAGACCATAAGTTTACCATTGGAGTTGCATTAGTAAAGTATATTTGTTTCTTTACTACAGCTGTAATACCAGTTTACTGCAGCTAGAACTGTATTGAGTTTATAAATACTGTAATCCGTCCTCTCGGGTAATAGGTCGTATTTTGTACGTTATGGCAAACAACGTTACAAAAGCAATCTACTATACAAAGTAAAGGTTCACAGGGATCTACATTTTCTATGCATTGGAGTGCTAGGTTGGTGGGTGGCCTGGGTTTGTACGTTTCTGGTTTGGTTAAGGTTAACTCGTTTATTAATTAATTATTTTGTTTAATTAATTAGTTAATTAATTAACTCGTTTAATTAATTAGGTTAATTAGCTCTTACTGAAAAAAACAATGGGGTCTGACGGTTCTCGGGATTCGCAGTCCTATGGGGTCCGGGTTCGATCCCTGGTGGAGGCGGAAACAAATGGGCAGAGTTTCTTTCACCCTGATGCCACTATTCACCTAGCAGTAAATAGGTACCTGGGAGCTAGACAGCTGCTTCGGGCTACTTCCTGGGGGGGGGTGTAACAAAAAGGAGGCCTGGTCGAGGCCGGAATCATTTCAAGATAACTTGACGAAGGTTACCAGGATAGGCATGATAGGGCACGAGGCTGCCAGGATAGGCATGATAGGACACGAGGCTGCCAGGATAGGCATGATAGGGCACGAGGCTGCCAGGATAGGCATGATAGGGCACGAGGCTGCCAGGATAGGCATGATAGGGCACGAGGCTGCCAGGATCTTACCGGGCTCCTGTGCCAGGTAAGTCCACTACGGGCTCACCATAGCCCGTGCTACTTGCCCCGCTCCTGTGCCAGGTAAGTCCACTACGGGCTCACCATAGCCCGTGCTACTTGCCCCGCTCCTGTGCCAGGTAAGTCCACTACGGGCTCACCATAGCCCGTGCTACTTGCCCCGCTCCTGTGCCAGGTAAGTCCACTACGGGCTCACCATAGCCCGTGCTACTTGCCCCGCTCCCGTGCCAGGTAAGTTATGGGCTCACCATAGCCCGTGCTACTTGGAACTTGTTCCGAGTAGCACGGAACTGACTCTATAACAACAACAACCCTTTGTCCCCTCCACCGCTAGTTGTGTTGTCCCCAGGGCACCGCCTCAAGCGGAACTAATGCCCAGTAACAGATTGGACAATTATGAAACATGAATTACCTTATCTGGTCTTTTGTAATTCCAGAGTAATTACACTTGGAGCCTGGTAAGAACTGCCCTGTTCCACCTGTTTGTTAATGTGCGGTGACGGCGCATGCTGACGCACGATTGTCAGCCCCGCTCCTGTGCCAGGTAAGTCTACTACGGGCTCACCATAGCCCGTGCTACTTGCAACTTTTGTTCCCAGTAGGTGAATCTTAAATAACAACAACAACAGGCGTACGCTCGTTGATACTGGTAATGGCTCAAAAGGGCTACCACTTACGGGCTATTCATGCCCGTGCCACCTTCTAGATGGCATAATCTTCATCTTGGACACATTCATTGGAGACATCTCCCGTCACACAGGGTGCAGTTGCACCTCCACAGATCTCCAGAATCATCTATTGATACTGGTGATGGCTCAAAAGGGCCACCACTTACGGGCTATTCATGCCCGTGCCACCTTTTGGGTGGCTTCATCTTCATCAATCAATCAATCAATCAGGCGCACGCTGTCAGTAGTGGTGTTGTGTGCGTAGGGTTCAGTCATGACACGAAACCTGATTTTACCTGAGGGCTACCATCTCTCTACTGGCCTCGATGAGGACAGGAAGCCGGCAGCTTGTCAATTTGTCTCCTGTGTGTTTCAGTGGGAGTACAGTACACTGCATCGCAACACCTGTTGAGTCAAAGTTGTAAAACGATAAAACGATTTACACCCCCTTCAGGATGGGAAGGACATTTACACCCCTACCATATGGGAAGGACATTTACACCCCTACAGGATGGGAAGGACATTTACACCCCTACAGGATGGGAAGGACATTTACACCCCTTCAGGATGGGAAGGACATTTACACCCCTTCAGGATGGGAAGGACATTTACACCCCTTCAGGATGGGAAGGACATTTACACCCCTTCAGGATGGGAAGGACATTTACACCCCTTCAGGATGGGAAGGACATTTACACCCCAAAATGACCCCCCCCCCCCCACAACCCCTTTCCCCCCATCCCCAAAGGGGATACGAAGCCTCTTACCGGAAAATTCAGTCATGCTCATCTTTTTTTCCCTTTTCGTAGATCGCCAAGCTTTTATTACCATAGATTTATACTTTCCTCTTGATAACCTTACTGTCAGACTAGTCTGCTGATAAAAAGAGAGTTTTGTCTGTGTCTGTCTGTCAGGCAGACCAGATGCTTGGGGATAGCCTCACCCAACTTTGCACTCTGAGATCTGTGGGGCACGTGTCCAACATGGTCGGGTCAGGGTTGCCAGAATTCAAGAGAGAAGAGTGTGCCGTGGTCACATACTGACCCCCACGACTGATTTTCGCACTGGCCCCCAACTGCCTGGCTAAATAGTTTAGAAAAGAACTTTAGTAATATGAAACATTACATAATGATCTCGGGAGAAAAAAATCCAATCATACGTTGGCTATAACAGCATGAAACAGACGATCCTCCCACAGCTACAAAGTCATTTGGAAATATTTTACTGTTTGTTGATTTCGTTAATTATTCGTATACTGATAAGTGCTCTTAGTGTGTTATTAGTGATACTGTCAGAGAGAGAGAGAGAGAGAGTATTGTTTCCCGCTTAATTGCATGTTTAGTAATTGTCCATGCCTTTGTGTTATTGTGTTCACATCTGACTGTTGTTCACATGTGGACCCATGCAGTCTTTACCCTCTGGCGTTCCATTACGTTTCGAAATGTGTGACGAAATTGTACCAATGTGTATAGGTGAAGTGGGTGTGGCAATCACTGTGGTACAGACATAAGTGGGTGTGGCAATCACTGTGGTACAGACATAAGTGGGTGTGGCAGTCACTGTGGTACAGACATAAGTGGGTGTGGCAGTCACTGTGGTACAGACATAAGTGGGTGTGGCAGTCACTGTGGTACAGACATAAGTGGGTGTGGCAGTCACTGTGGTACAGACATAAGTGGGTGTGGCAGTCACTGTGGTACAGACATAAGTGGGTGTGGCAGTCACTGTGGTACAGACATAAGTGGGTGTGGCAGTCACTGTGGTACAGACATAAGTGGGTGCGGCAGTCACTGTGGTACAGACATAAGTGGGTGTGGCAGTCACTGTGGTACAGACATAAGTGGGTGCGGCAGTCACTGTGGTACAGACATAAGTGGGTGTGGCAGTCACTGTGGTACAGACAAATCTCATACTGAGATAGACTGAGGTAGTTTTCTGACTATAATTCTGTAAACATCGTTACTTTGCGATGTGTTAAATTACATTTAGAAGTATCTGGCTGGCTTGGGTTAGACTAAATGGGTTTAGGGGGTAGCTTAGGTCGGCCGAGCGGACAGCACGCGGGACTTGTGATCCTGTGGTCCTGGGTTCGATCCCAGGCACCAGCGAGAACAATGGGCAGAGTTTCTTTCATCCTATGCCCCTGTTAACTAGCAGTAAACAGATACCTGGGTGTTAGTCAGCTGTCACGGGCTGCTTCCTGGGGGTGGAGGCCTGGTCGAGGACCGGGCCGCGGGGACACTAAAAAGCCCCGATATCATCTCAAGATAACCTCTCAAGATAGGTGAGGTTAAGTAGGTTTTAAAATACGTGTACGAACCGTCGTGTGATCCCCCAGTCCCCTTTCTTCACTCCCTTGAGAGGTTCACCTTTTTTGCAACCATTCGTACTGTTGCTTCGTCATGCGGTCCTAGTCTTTTTCTCCGTCCAGGATCCTGGAAGGTCCTAAGATCCGTCCAAAAGTCCAGGATCTTCGTGGTCTCTTGATGCTGCTTTACTTGCCAACCTTTTATTGGAATTTTGATTACTCGACATTTTCCTGCGCGTAATAATGAGCTGGGTAAGCAGGTGTCTTTGATTTGTCCTCCTTGCTTTGTTGCCAATGTTTTAAGCAACTGTTGCCTCAAATAATGGTTGCTAGTGTTTCAACTAACACCTGTTGAGTGATTATCATGTGTTGCTGCCTTAAAGGCCTTCATATGGTCGTTATTTTAAGGTTTGTTAAATATGGTAATTAGCGGTAAGATTATTTTCAGGTTGAGTCAAGGCTCTGAGCTCATGAGGAGATGTTGGGCTTGTACTTTGTTAAGGTAAATACTCTCATGGTGTAGGACTCTTAGTACGTCTGGCAATGTGTGTGTGTGTACCTGGCAGTGTGTGTGATGTGTGTCTAGCAGTGTGTGTGTGTGTGTACCTGGCAGTATGTGTGTCTAGCAGTGTGTGTGTGTGTGTATGTGTGTCTAGCAGTGTGTGTGTGTGTGTATGTGTGTCTAGCAGTGTGTGTGGTGTACCTGGCAGTGTGTGTGTGTGTACCTGGCAGTGTGTGTGTGTGTGTACTTGGCAGTGTTGTGTGTGTACTTGGGCAGTTGTGTGTGTACCTGGCAGTGTGTGTGTGTGTGTGTGTGTACCTGGCAGTGTGTGTGTGTGTGTGTACCTGGCAGTGTGTGTGTGTGTACCTGACAGTGTGTGTGTGTGTGTGTACCTGACAGTGTGTGTGTGTGTGTGTACCTGACAGTGTGTGTGTACCTGACAGTGTATGTACCGTCTCCCACCGCTACACCCAAGTGTGGAGTGTTTTCTGTGTACTCAGCCTGTCGTCACACTACGCTTATTTTTGAAGGCCGTCAACACCAGGGTCCAAATTGAGGTCTTTTAATGAAATTAAAGAGAACAGAATATTTATGTAAGGGAAAAACATGGCCCCTTACCTGTACTGCACAGTAAATATGCCAGTTACATAACTAGTTTACCGAAACAATTCAAGCCTGACCCCAGGATGTCTTAAACTGCCCACCTGTGATATCTTAAGCTGCCCACCTGTGATATCTTAAGCTGCCACCTGTGATATCTTAAGCTGCCCACCTGTGATATCTTAAGCTGCCCACCTGTGATATCTTAAGTTGCCCACCTGTGATATCTTAAGCTGCCCACAGGTGGCATCTTAAGTTGTCCAAATGTGATATCTTAAGTTGCCCACCTATGATATCCTAAGTTGCCCACCCGTGATATCTTAAGCTGCCACAGGTGGCATCTTAAGTTGTCCATCTGTGATATCTTGTTGCCCACCTGTGATATCTTAAGTTGCCCACCTGTGATATCTTAAGCTTCCCATTCTTCATCCCGGCCAAAAAAAAACACAATTTGGTCAGATATAATCACAAGAAAAACAAATATAATACCATAATTTGTATCTTGAAGGTCGTCTGCCTGCCATCTTAGTCTGAGTGATCAAGAGCTTCACATAAATATAAGTATTTTATATGCATAAACGCTCTAGCATTAACCTGTATATTGTATATAAATATTATTATTATATGATCCTCAAGGACAAACGCATCGTCTGGTCGGTTACACCTTGAGAGAGTTCATACACTTAAGGTGTACCTTGAGCGAGTTCAAACACTCAAGGTGTAAACTTGAGGGTGTGAACGTGTAGAGGAAGAATTGATTTTTAGGGGGGGTTTAACTTGAGAGTTTTACCTGTGTTAAGTGAGGTGGCAAGTGCTCAGTTTACTCAGTATTTGAGTAAATTACTGATTATTTACTCATGACCTTATATATGAATCAAATTATATATATATATATATATATATATATATATATATATAATATATATATATATATATATATATATATATATATATATATATATATATATAGAAGGGAGTACCACCTCTGGCTGGAAGAAGGGGGACCCATAGCCTCGGAGGAAATCACACATAACGCATTGGAGGGAATGTAGGTCCCCTCCAATACAGTTTCTGTGTGCTTTTCTCCTACCACCCCCTTCCTTTTTTTTTTTTTCTTATGCTTTATTGTGTATTTAAAGGTTACAAAACATACAAGACAAATGCCTAAAGGTTATGGATCTCTTGAAGCTCCTCCGCTTCCGGACAGGAACCGAGGACGCAGCAAGCATTTCCCCTCTGGATCGCCACACTGAGGCGCTGAAACAAAAAACTGCAAGCCCTTGGGTCTCTGGTGACGTCAATGAGCTTGGAACCCAATTCCTTGAGAAATCCCAAGGCACTCTTGCCCCAGGGGCCATGCGTCTCAGACGCTATGGGAACAAAGAGGTATTGACCTGCCAGTCGCCTGTATTTGAGAGATTTTGCTGTTTCCCTGTGGTTGGCTGCCCCACCTGCTTGATCAGCTCCGAAGTGTACATAGGTGTCAGCCAGGGTGGATACACATGTGTAGTCCCACACCAACTGTCTACCCTCCTTCCATGAGTATATGGTGATGCCATCAGGGCGAAGTGCGGGGAAATCCGGGTTTTGGACCCCTAGGATGCGAGGTTCTCTCTCCGCTGGGCACTTAGCTGAGACGAGGCTTCTCTTGATGATGTCATTGACCTCGTTGTGTCTTGCATGCCAGCCCTTTGTGCTTCCGCAATGCAACCCATGCAGTCCGTATTGGTCTGCTTCCACCCTGTTGCAAATACACTTGTATTCAGTGTGAATTGGGGCACCAAGGCGGAGGGCCACTGCTACACGAAGGGATTCTGGATCTAGGCGCGTGCCCATTGTTGACATGGGTACTGCCAGGAGGAAGTCTCCTGCATGGGGGGCACGCACTGCTCTGAGGCGGGCTTTCTCCTTGTCTGATGTTGCGGCGCTGAGCATAGCATCAGCTACTTTTTCCACTAGAGGGTGGTCCCAGCCGGACTGTTTGTGTTGTTTTGTTGGCTCTATAATGGTTGCTGGGGCTGCGAGAACACCCCACTGATTTGAACATTCAGTGAAAGCAGGATCGTGTATTCCTGCTGAGTCTCTCAGGGTTGCAGGTAAGATATCTCTGACGAGGTCGTGCGATGCGTGGGAGGAGGAAAGGAAGGCTGGTAGAGCAATTTGGGAGGCTGTGCGGACACCAAGGCCGCCAAGTCTTACAGGAAGGGTTGCTTGCTCCCACTGAGAGTCGTCCAATGGCAGGTTCAGGACTTTCACCAGCATGGACCTCAGAAGGGTGTCATACACATTTAATTTAGGGCTGCTGTAGGATGGAGAACATCTCAGAAAGTACGTCAACTTAGGGAGAGACAGGCATCTTGTGAGGAGAAAGAGAGCATCATGGGCATCAATCTTGTCAATCCTGTCCAGCATTCTCTTTAGATCAGTGATTTTTGCAGCCAGGACCTCCTCGATTGCTCGTGGGCCAATGGGGGCACCCAGGAGAGTACAGTCCGGTGGCTCGACAATGAGAATGTCTGGAAGAACATTTTGTATTTGCCCAGTGATGTCTTGGTTGCGGGAGATTATTTCACACTTGGATGCATTGAGAATGAGGCCTAAGGCTGCTCCCTGCTCCTGGATTTTCCTTATATCCTCCAAAATGGTTTCCGGGGTTCCAGCGAGAGTGCCATCATCCAGGTACCAGATGTTTAGCTCGCTTGTCAGACTATCAGTGACCTCTTTGATAGCTAGGCAGAAAAGGAGGGGTGCTAAGGGGTCACCTTGTTGGACACCTTCACAGGAGTTTATTTCATGTTCCCCAAAAGAAGCTTAGAGTCCCCACTGTAGCACGATCGGATGAACGGGTAAAGGGGACGGAAATGGTTGTGTACAGCCCTGAGGACCGCGTCTCGTCTGACTTGATTGAAAGCATTTTGAAGTCAAGCTTTACTAGTGCCTTCTATATACTATATAGAAGGCATATATATATATACTTCTATATACTTCTTCTATATATACTATATACTTCTATATACATATACTAGTGTATATATATATAATATATATATATATATTATATATATATATATATATATATATATATATATATATATATATATACCTCAATAAACTTATTTGAATTCCTTATGAGGAGAGATTACAAACGCTTAACTTGTATAAAGACACAAAGACTAACGGATGACACGACGATTGTAATGGTATGGATGAAGCCATACGATTATTATGATTAACTTACGGATGAAAGCACACTAATTGTGTCATGGATGACCACAGAGGGGATACTAATAGAGTGCAACATATACCAATACAAAATAGAACATATAGTGAATACAAATTTGTATCAAAACTGGTACAAGGAAGATACAGGGATAAGACCCGCTGAATTCCTTCAAAATGCAAAATACACTTGGTGTCGGGTGTCATAAGGTAGGGATGTGCAGCCGGACAAAAAGGTTCTTGGTGATTGGAGCAGGTTGTGACCATTGGAGCAGGTTGTGACCACTGGTTGTCTGGGGGGCGTTATGGCCAGTGTTGTGGCAATGGTATTGCAGAAATGAAGTAGTTGCAGTAGTTGCAGTAATGATGAAATGGTGTGGTTGTGGTGTGGCAGGGATGTGGCACACACTGATAACCTCGTCCTCGTAACTAGTGAGAGTCTTCCATTGCATGAAGCATAACGAGCAATCAAGAGCAAGACTCTCGCGTCTACAACTAGCACAAACAATATCCACATATCACTGAAGATATATGTACTCTGCAAGAGCCAACCACATACAAAACTAGCCAATCAAGATGCAGAGCTGGATTGCATAGTTCTACCAGGGCGTGTGGAGCGGCAGGTTGTTAAGCTTCGACAAGCATATTCATAGATGAAAGAGCTACTAACAGACTGATGACCTTTATGTCCGAACATAAGATCATTATCAACAAACAACAATTTGAGAACTTTCTACACTCGAACAGACCTTCAGTAAGAAGTGACGCTGTTTACTGTCTGAAACCGGCACTGTTTACTCTCTCAAAAGCAAGAATTACTATTTATGTAATAATAATAATAATAATAATAATAATAATAATAATAATATTAATAATAATAATAATAATAATAATAATAATAATAATAATATAACCTCGGAAGAGCAACCCCGGGCCACATGAATGGACGAAAACAGACAATTTACTATCAGGTTTTCGTCCTACAATACGTTGGTAGCGCGGGAGATGGCATTGTCTTGACCTCTGCATGTGAGGCTGTGTTTCTGAGAGACAGTAGAAACAAGAGTAGATTAATAAGCCTTGCAGTTCTTTAGTTAAGAAAAGTCTCTGTATCGAATAGGTACTGTTCTTAAAATATCTCCCCTACTTTGCACCCGTGTGATAACGTAAGTTTAGGGATTGGTAAATGTTAGTCTCCTTGTTTGATAAACCGTTCACTGTAGACGGTCAAACAAGTCCCAGCTGTGTCTGGGTACAAGTGACAGGATGAGCAAACAAGGCGGTTTTCTTCCTATCGTGGGAGTATTGCACATGCTCATATGGCGGTATATTTACTCACAGGATCAGTGAAGCTACCCAATTAAAGTCTTCCTATGGGGGCAAAATTTTAAATTTGCGAAAAAGAATCCGGATACAGCTTCATGGACTCACTGGGGGTCAGAGACGAAATCTTACTTAAGGCGATGATTTATTGATAACCGCTCCTCTTAACAACTCTAAAACATCATCGAGTACGTGTTATATTTACAAAATAAGGCCCTGATTTAACTGTACCAACAGATAAATCATGGGGCAGCCCCGCCTGCCCTCTGGTGTTGAGCTGCGTCTGTACCTTTCCGGAATAAGGCCATATATGTCTGCCTCAGACATTCCTTCTTCCCCAGATCCAGGTCCACCCCAACAACCTTCACACACTGCCACTAGAATGCCCTTCCATCACCAACCTGCCCTTGACTTTTGGTGCTGGTTAGACCACCACCACCCTACCCTACAACCACTAACCTGCTCCACCACAACTATCCTACCCCCGCCACTCCTACCAACCTGCCTCACTGGAACAAACCTGCCCCACTGGAACAAACCTGCCTCACTGGAACAAACCTGCCCCACTGGAACAAACCTGCCCCACTGGAACAAACCTGCCCCACTGGAACAAACGTTCCCCACTGCTAGTAGAATGCCCCAAAACCACTTACACACACACCCTGTCATTACTCTTCCTCATGAAATCAGCATCTCATCATCAGCTTTGCATGACATTGCTTGTTCTCTGAGTTTATGGATCGTAACGCTTTGGCAACAGTTAGGTGCTCCTTACAAGGAGAAGTGGGCTCCAGTACTGGGTGACGGGTTATCTTACACACCCTCACGACATTGGGAGAACAATTGTCTTTTCAAAATGTTTACGGTATGTTTACGGGTTATTCATGCCCGTGCCACCTCTTGGATGGCTTAATCTTTTATCAATCAATCAATCGTTTACGGTAAATGTAACTCTAGGACAGATACTTGGTATCTCCTCAACTTAAACGTGCAATCCGGCAATATTTTCATTCATTCCTGCATTGAACCAACTAGATGGGGTGCACAGGTGCAAATCTCAGTTGGATATCAGATGCTTGTCACTCAGATCCTCCTCTGTTGTGGGTGTTCAGTACCTTAGTTGGTAGAACTGGTAGAACTATCTTCTTCTTCCGCTTTTGTGGTCCTTGATTTGAGGCTGCGGTGGCCTAAGTGAATATATATATATATATATATATATATATATATATATATATATATATATATATATAT